>OVAN01007687.1:0-19077 GCA_900406275.1 Anastatica hierochuntica | reverse complement strand
GTTTAGAATACATAAATATATATATGTAGAATGTGTTTCGAAATTTTTAAAAAACAGTAAAGAGTATAAACTTCAGTTTATAGCGCATTTACCAAAAAAACTCTATATTTTCGTAGGTGTTAACCCACTGATTTTGAGAAAAGTTTTAAAAAAAATGAAAATCTTGTTTTAATGCATAGTTGCATCGTTCACTTTTATAGGATGATGGTTAAAGAGGTTTGGAACCTTTGTTTTCTCTATTTCTTTAGATAATAGATTTTTTATATCGGTTACTCCACTTATTTAGGCCGTATATGAAGTTTTAAGAAATTAATTGATAAAAAATAGAAACGATGTTCATGTACAATTAAAGAAAGTTTAGAATACATTAATATATAATTAGAATGTGGTTAGAAATTTTTAAAAACAGTAAAGAGTATAAACTTCAGTTTATAGGGCATTTAACAAAAACTCTATACTTTCGTAAGTATCCACTGATTTTTATAAAAATTCAAAAGAAATGAAAATATTGTTTTAATGCATAGTTGCGTCGTTCACTTACATAGGATGATGGTTAAAGAGGTTTGTAACCATTGTTGTCTCTATTTCTTTAGATAATATAGATTTTATATCGGTTACTCCACTTATTTAAGCCGTATATTAAGTTTTAAGAAATTAATTGATAAGTAATAGAATTGATGCCCATGTACAATAAAAGCAAGTTTAGAATACATTAATATATATGTAGAATGTAGGCCTGGGCGTTCGGTTACCTGTTCGGTTTCGGTTCGGTTCTTTCGGTTTTCGGTTCTTTCGGTTTTCGGTTCTTTCGGTTCTTTCGGTTCTCAAAAAATTGGAACCATTCGGTTCCTAAAACATTTCGGTTCGGTTCGGGTTCGGTTCCGGTTCGGTTCCGTTTAAATTAAGTAACCATTCGGGTATTAGTGGTCAAATATTTTTTTAGTATTTTGGTTATTTTTAGGAATTTTCGGATATTTTTGTGTATATTTTCGGATATTTTTGGATATTTTCGGGTATTTTTGGGTATTTTCGGGTATTTTTTATACATTTTCGGGTATTTTTAGATATTTTGGGTATAATTTCGGGTATTTTTGGATATTTTCGGGTATTTTTATATACTTTCGGTTATTTCGGTTACCCGTTCGGTTCCGGTTTGGTTCGGGTTCGGTTCCGGTTTTTTCGGTTCCCAAAAATCGGAACCGTTTGGTTATTTTTCAACTCTGGTTCGGTTTCGGTTCGGTTATTTTCGGTTCGGGTCTGTTCCTCGGTTCCGGTTATTTTGCCCAGGCCTAGTAGAATGTGGTTAGAAATTGTTAAAAACACTAAAGAGTATAAACTTCAGTTTATAAAGCATTTACCAAAAAACTCTATATTTTTGTAGGTGTTAACCCACTGATTTTTAGAAATATTCAAAAAAAATGAAAATCTTGTTTTAATGCATAGTTGCATCGTTCACTTACATAGGATGATGGTTAAAGAGGTTTGGAACCTTTGTTGTCTTCGTTTCTTTAGATAATAGAGATTTTATATCGGATACTCCACTTATTTAGGCCGTATATGAAGTTTTAAGAAATTAATTGATAAAAAATAGCAAAGATGCACATGTACAATGAAAAAAAATTTAGAATACATTAATATATATGTAGAATGTGGTTAGAAATTTTTAAAAAACACTAAAGAGTATAAACTTCAACTTATAGAGCATTTACCAAAAAAATATATATTTTATTAGGTGTTAACCCACTGATTTAGAAAAAAATTCAAAAAAATGACAATCTTGTTTTAATGCATAGTTGCATCGTTCACTTAGATAGAATGATGGTTAAAGAGGTTCGGAACCTTTGTTGTCTCCGTTTCTTTCGATAATAGAGATTTTATAACGATTACACAACTTATTTACGCCGTATATGAAGTTTTAAGAAATTAATTGATAAAAAATAGGAACGATGCCCATGTACAATGAAAGAAAGTTTAGAATACATTACTATATATGTAGAATGTGTTTAGAAATTTTAAACGAGATTGTCATATTTTTTGAATTTTTCTCAATATCAGTGGGTTAACCCTACGAAAATATAGAGTTTCTTGGTAAATGCTCTATATACTGAAGTTTATACTCTTTAATGTTGTTTAAAAATTTCTAACCACATTATACTTTTTTATTAATCTATGCTAAACTTTTTTTCATGGTAAATCGACATCGTTTCTATTTTTTAACAATTAATTTATTAAAACTTCTATACGGCCTGAATAAGTGGACTAACCTCAATAAATTTTCTATTATCTAAAGAAACGGAGACAACAAAGGTTCCAAATCTCTTTAACCATCATACTATGTAAGTGAACGATGCAACTGTGCATTAAAATAAGATTTTACTTTTTTTGAAGTTTTCTCAAAATCAGCGGGTACCTAGGAAAATATAGAGTTTTTTGGTAAATGCTTTATAAACTGAAGTTTATACTCTTTAGTGTTTTTAAGACTTTCTACCCAAATTCTACATTCTTTCAGTGTACATGGGCATCGTTTCTATTTTTTATCAATTAATTTCTTAAAACTTCATATACGGGCCAAATAATTGGAGTAACCGATATAAAATCTCTATTATCTAAAGAAATGGAGACAACAAAGGTTCCGAACCTCTTTAACCATCATTCTATCTAAGTGAACGATGCAACTATGCATTAAAACAAGATTGTCATTTTTTATTTGTTTTTCAAAATCAGTGGGTTAACACCTAATAAAATATAGATTTTTTTGGTAAATGCTTTATAAACTGAAGTTTATACTCTTTAGTGTTTTTTAAAATTTTCTAACCACATTCTACTTATATATTAATGTATTCTAAACTTTCTTTCATTGTACATGGGCATCTTTGCTATTTTTTGTCAATTAATTTCTTAAAACTTCATATACGACCTAAATAAGTGGAGCAACCGATATAAAATCTTTATTATCTAAAGAAACGGAGACATCAAAGGTTCCAAACCTCTTTGACCATCATC
This sequence comes from Anastatica hierochuntica, assembly GCA_900406275.1. NCBI lineage: Eukaryota > Viridiplantae > Streptophyta > Magnoliopsida > Brassicales > Brassicaceae > Anastatica > Anastatica hierochuntica. The sequence goes on along the minus strand of OVAN01007687.1, from coordinate 16,074 downwards.
TTATGTAAGTGAACGATGCAACTATGCATTGAAACAAGATTTTCATTTTTTTTTAATTTTTCTCAAAATTAGTGGGTTAACCCCAACGAAAATATAGAGTTTTTTGGTAAATTATCTATATACAGAAGTTTATGCTCTTTAGTGTTGTTTAAAAATTTCTAACCACATTCTACATTTATATTAATCTATATTAAACTTTCTTTCATAGTAAATGGGCATCGTTTCTATTTTTTAACAACTAGTTTATTAAAACTTCATATACGGCCTAAATAAGTAGACTGACCGCTATAAAATCTCTATTATCTAAAGAAACTGAGACAATAAAGGTTCAAAACCTCTTTGACCATCATCCTATCTAAGTGAACGATGCAATTATGCATTAAAAAAAGATTTTCGTTTTTTTGAATTTTTCTCAAAATCAGTGGGTTTTTGGAAAATATAGAGATTTTTTGGAAAATGCTCTATAAACTTAAGTTTATACTCTTTAGTGTTTTTAAAAAATTTCTAACCACATTTTACATATATATTAATGTATTCTAAAGTTTCTTTCATAGTACATGGGCATCGAATCTATAATTATCAATTAATATGTTAAAACTTCATGTACGACCTAAATAAATGGATTAAACGCTATAAAATCTCTATTTTCTAGAGAAACGGAGACAACAAAGGTTCCAAACCTCTTTGACCATCATCCTATGTCAGTGAAATATGCAACTATACATTAAAACAATATTGTCATATTTATTGAATTTATTCTCAAAATCTATTGGTTAACCCTTACGAAAATATAGAGTTTTTTGGTAAATGCTCTAAATACTGAAGTTTATACTCTTTAGTGTTGTTTAAAAATTTCAAACCACATTCTACAATTATATTAATGTATGCTGAACTTTCTTTCATGGTATCAAGGCATTGTATCTATTTTTAACAATTAATATATTAAAACTTTATATACGGCCTAAATAAGTGGACTAAACACTATAAAATCTCCATTATCTAGAGAAACGGAGACAACAAAGGTTCCAAACTTCTTTGACCATCATCCTATGTAAGTGAACGATGCAACTATGCATTAAAACAAGATTGTCTTTTTTTTTTAATTTTTCTCAAAATCTGTGGGTTAACCCCTACGAAAATATAGAGTTTTTTGGTAAATGCTCTATATACTGAAGTTTATACTCTTTAGTGTTGTTTGAAATTTCAAACCACAATTTACATTTATATTAATGTATGCTAAACTTTCTTTCACGGTACATGGACATTGTTTCTATTTTTTAACAATTAATTTATTAAAACTTCTTATACGGTCTAAATAAATGGACTAACTGTTATAAAATCTTTATTATCTAGAGAAACGGAGACAACAAAGGTTCAAACCTCTTTGACCATCATCCTATGTAAGTGAATAAAGCAACTGTGCATTAAAAAAGATTGTCATTTTTTTGAAATTTTCTCAAAATCAGTGGGTTAACCCCTACGAAAATATAGAGTTTTTTGGTAAATGCTCTATAAACTGAAGTTCATACTTTTTATTGTTTTTTAAAAATTTCTGACCACATTCTACATATATATATTAATGTATTCTAAACTTTCTTTCATAGTACATGGGCATCATTTCTATTATTTTATCAATTAATTTCTTAAAACTTCATATGCGGCCTAAATAAGTGGAGTAACATATACAACATTAACTATTGATAATTCAATTAATAGAAAATCAAACTGCAAAATACTAACACCAAATAAGATTAATTTTTTGCATAAATATATAAAATTATCACTTAAACCGAAATTAAAAGACTCATAAAGGAAAACTTAATTTGAAACGAATAGAGCAATTTTTTTTATAAAAAAGCACAATATATACTACTTCTATTATGTTTTATATGTTGTTTAAAGTTATTTTACATTTATTATGAAAATGATTAAATATTTTATTATTATATTACTTTATTTTATTTGTCTAGTGAATGTGGTAAAGAAATAAAGATAGAATTGGAAAATTTTGATAAATATTTGTATAAAAAATATAAAACGGTATTTAAATTGAAAAAAGGTTTAAATCTAAAATGATTTTTAGAAAATAATAGAGAGAGTATATACTATCTTTTAAAAATGTGACAAAAAAAAAATACTCTTTTAAAAATATTATGTAGTCGGACGAATCATTTGACAATTGTCAAATGTGTTAAACAGCTGGACCCCATTCTCATCTGCCTTTTAGTTAATTATATGTGCATTAAATGAATAAAAATTCAAGAAAGTGACACTTCTGTCAAAAGAGAATCAACTCGTGTTTCATACACATAAATAAAGATCTTCTTTCTTCACTTCGCCGATGCCTTTCTTAGATTTTCTTTCCTTTATTTAGCCAATCAGAATAATCCACATTACCTCGTGTTTTAAGACTTGAGAGGATCGCTTTATCTTCTGCCATTCTTCAAAATCTTAATTACTAGCGTGATTTACACGTTCACATACCTAATAATGTCGAATGGTCCGAATTAGGGATGGGCACGGATCGGGTACCTTTGATTTTTGGTGTACTCGTTATCCGACCTTTACGGCTAATAGATTTTTAGTACCCATATCCGACCCGCAAAAAACAGGTACCCAAAAAAACGGGTACCCTTTAAAAATATGAATACCCGACTTGTTACCCGACCCGACTTGTTACCTGGAAAAAATGTATCCGAAAGAACGAAAAATCCTTCAAAATTCAAATATTATATTTTGTTTCATATTTTAACATTTAAATACTTATATAATTTTTCTTACATATTCAACCAAGTACAAAATTATCCTAACAAAAAAATTAGAAATTTTCTAAATTACAAAATTATATTTAAATATTACATATATTAAAATTATAATTTAAGTCTTATATATAATAAATATTATTGTTTCTTCTAAATTAATATTTTATATACGATTATACATAATTATTATGGTAGACAATTATATAATATATAAGTAATTAAAAAACGGGTATTGGCAGATCGGGTACGAAGACGAGTAGTTAAAAAATAAATGATACCCGATATCCTATCCTTACCCACGTGTAATAGAAATATGATACCCTTTATCCGATCTGAAAGCCGCAGGTACCTTTTTTTCGAGTTGGGTACGAGACGGGTCGCAGGTCGAAGACGGATAACGGGAATTAATGCCCAGCCCTAGTTCGAATATCTCGACTACTTTGAGGTATTCGGATCCATATCCGTGAAATTATTTTCCGTATTCAGATCTGAGGTCTTAGAATATTCGAATTTCGAATAGCAGTATTAAAGTTCGGATATCCACGAATATCCAGATCCATATTTGTATATTATTTTAAGGCTCGCTTGGAATGACACTAAAGAAATGGTAGATCTCTTCACTGTCAATAACTCCAATCTCTGTTGAACATGTTGAGCAACAGACTGCGTTAACTCTCTCCTCATCCGCGGAACCAGTTTCTTGTTGCTTCTCCGAATCTCTCCTTCTTTTACCAACTTTCGTCGGTGTGGCATTGTGTTGCGAAACCCTTTCTTTATCTACTTTGCAATTGATCACAAACACTGCCCTGTACTGTGTCACATACTGCTCGTGCCTGCAAAGAATCCGCGGTTAGCAACTTGTCGTCTAAATCTGATTTCCGCAGTTAATATATCCGCGGTTTGAAAATGTCAGAAAGAAAAGAGCATATTCAAGACACTGCGAACTGACTAGAGTAACGATTTTTCAGGTTAATCAAGTCGATAACCGGCTTTGTTCCTATCAAGATTGTAAATCCTAAACTTGGAATTTTCACATGTCGACTAATGACAATCTAAAGCCTGTGTGACAATCAGCATTGCCAAGATCTAGCAAATAACTATCGATACACTCTTCACGAATTGAACATGTGGGTTGGGGATTGAGCAACGGAAACACTACTAGCAAAACATCGAGAAACCGAACATTGAATGAGATACAACAATCGAAATTCTACTGAATCACCAATATGTTCATAGAAAATGGTAATTTACCTCTGACATTCTAAGCAAACAGTGGTGAAACAAGCTGGACAACTAAGTACAGCATCGGAAGTACGACCGTCTCTCTTCTTGGCCATCCATAGTTCGTCTTTATCGTCGAGATCTGAATCGTAGAACTCTGGTTTGATGGAGTAATCGATCTCATCGTCGTCTGAAACTGTTACAGAGTATGAGACAAAAGAAGCTTAATCTCCATCAAATCAATTTCCAATATAAACTTGTGTTGCTTCAGATTCCACAGACTCTTAAACACAAGCATTATGCATCAAAGCTTCCTACATCGGAGACCTGAAGAAGATTTACAAATCTAAAACCTAAACAGCTTCTCTTATCGCAAATTGGCTAGCAACATCAAACTACACACGCAACGATTCAGAAACTTAAGCGAAATCATCTTAATAGAAACCTCCATAGATGAAGAAACGAATCAACAAAGGGAACGAGTCGAATCGGTGGGCGAGTGAAAAAGCGAAGACGAAAAGAGAGTGAAAGGGTTATAAGTTTACTCGTTTGCTGCGAATTCGTCGGAGACTCCATCGTTTTTAAGATCCGATCTTCACTGCACCACCCTGCTTTGTAGAAGCTCCGCCTCTAGCTCCGGCGATAAAGCCTAAGTCGGTGGTTTCGCCGACGAACTTTGAAACTTGAGCTTCGAAAGGATCTTCTTATACAAATGAAATAAATCTTTTGGGCCTTTAGAATTTTAAAAGCCCATTAAACTAAACCGATTCGAATCAAAAGGAAATTGAATTAAACCGATTCGAATCAAAAGGAAATTGAATTAAACCGATTCGAATCAAACCGAAACTGAAATGTTGATGAAACTCTTGAGCGAAGATGGATCAAAGTGTAGGAGAAGGAGTGTGAATGTTGAAATCATCATCGTCTCTTTTCGCGAATTCGATTCTGTTTCACCGATGGAGATCTATGTCGGAGCTACACAGAACACACGCCCTCCTGATAACGCTTGGTCTCTCCGAGGAAGAAGCTTTTGCTTCTCGAGCTCTTGACTTCTCTGCTTTATCTTCCTCAGGCGATGTTGATTATGCTTATAGATTCTTGTTGAAACTATCTAAGCCTCGGACTTTTAGCTGGAACTTCGTGATAAGAGGTTTCTCTATGAGCAGAAGTCCTGAAAAAACGATCCTTGTGTATATTCAGATGTTGAGGTCTGGGTTTTCACCAAATCATATGACTTATCCGTTTCTCTTGAAGTCGTCTTCACGTCTCTCGAATATAAAGCTTGGTGGGTCTTTGCATTGTGCCGTATTTAAAACTGGGTTTGTGTGGGATTTGTTCATATGCAATTCTCTTATTCATATGTATGGTTCGTTTCGGGAAGGAGCTTTCGCGCGCAAGGTGTTCGATGAAATGCCCATCAAGAATTTAGTATCTTGGAATTCGATTTTGGATGCGTGTGCGAAGTGTGGGGATGTTGTTTCGGCAAGAGAGGTGTTTGATGAAATGACTGACAGAGATGTTGTGTCTTGGAGTTCTATGGTTGATGGGTATGTAAAAATCGGTGATTACAACGAAGCTTTGGAAATTTTCGATCAGATGATGAGAGTAAGCTCGTCGAAGGCAAATGAAGTCACTATGGTTAGCGTTTTGTGCGCTTGTGCTCACCTAGGTGCTCTTAATCGAGGAAAGACGGTACATCGCTATATATTAGACGAGCATTTGCCCTTAACAGTTATATTGCAGACTTCTCTTATTGATATGTATGCTAAATGCGGGTCGATAGGAGACGCTTGGGGCGTGTTTTTTGGAGGATACGGTAAGGGAACGGATGTATTGATGTGGAATGCTATGATTGGAGGTCTTGCGAGTCACGGATTCATAAGAGAGTCATTCCAATTGTTTCACAAAATGCAAGAATCCAAGATTAACCCTGATGAGATAACATTCTTGTGCTTGCTTGCTGCTTGTTCCCATGGCGGATTAGTGAAAGAAGCATGGCATTTCTTTGCGTGTCTCAAGGAAAACGGAGCAGAACCAAAGAGTGAGCATTATTCTTGTATGGTTGATGTGCTTTCCCGGGCTGGTCTAGTAAAAGACGCATATGATTTCATATCCGAAATGCCAATAAAACCGACGGGTTCAATGTTGGGTGCTTTGCTTAACGGATGTATAAATCATGGAAACTTAGAGCTCGCGGAAACAGTTGGAAAGAAGCTTATCGAGTTGCAACCAGATAACGATGGACGATATGTCGGTTTGGCAAACGTTTATGCGATCAACAAGCAGTTTGGCACGGCTCGGATTATGAGAGAAGCAATGGAGAAGAAAGGGGTGAAAAAAGTTGCAGGGCATAGTATAATTGAATTGAATGGAACACCACATGGATTCATAGCTCATGACAAGACACATTTTGACTTCGAGAGGATCTATGTTGTCTTGCATCTGATTAGAACATGGATGGATCTTGATGATGATAGTAATAAAGACTATCAGTGTATTTTTTCTTGATCAATCTTTTGTTATTGAAAATCTTTTTGGTTACTCTTTGAAAAGAGAAAGAAGATCAATTTAGCAAAAACAACCCCAAAAGAATGTTGCAGCCATCAATGGCGAGGAGTTAAGGTTTCTTTTGTTCCTCCTCTTGAAGGTTTCAAGATGGAAAGAAAGCGAGGGCTAAGGAAAATTCACACTTCACTGCTTCAAAAGGCCTCTTTCTTGAAAGAGATCATACATGGCCGCTCCGATTTTAGCCGGAGATTCAACAACCTTCACACCGGCATCATTTAAACTCTTAATCTTGTCCTGAGCTGTACCTTTACCACCGGAAACAATGGCTGCAACAAACAAAAACCAGAGAAGTGAGTAACAAACCATGAGTACTAAATCCGGTTTGGTTTAGGCGTTAGATTAGCTTATGAAAATACCTCCGGCATGACCCATACGACGGCCAGGTGGTGCAGTAAGTCCAGCAATAAAAGCAACAACCGGCTTCTCAGTACCGCTTTCCTGTATTTTCATCAAAAACAAAAAAAATAAGTTAGGACTGAGAAAAGAGTGTGGACCGAGTTGAACGAGATTCTAAAGTGGTTTTATTACCTTTATCAAAGCTGCAGCATCTTCTTCAGCAGTGCCTCCAATTTCTCCAATTAGAACAATACCTAAAACAAGCCGATTTCTTAGTTTCCATCTTTCAAGGAGAAAAGACAGAATCTTTCAATTAAGCTACTAATGACTCTAAGAAAAGAGAGGAACTATGGGAATCGAAGCCTTGTAGAACAAGAATCTTGCAGCCTAAAGAAATTACGTAAGCATATCGTCATTCTACTAAACCCATTTAGAGATGATTTGAAAACCTCCAAACAGAATTAAGAGAAAGGCTAAATGACCATAGTGCAAATATTTACCTTCTGTTTGAGGATCAACAAAGAATTTTTCCAAGCAGTCGACAAAGTTTGTACCGTTAAAAGGATCCCCGCCAATTCCAACACAAGTAGATTGGCCTAGACCTACTGCAGTTGTTTGGAAAACCTGCATGAAAGTTCAAGGGAATGCAACGATTAGAAATCCTACGAAAAACGAGACCTTTTTCTTAAGAACCATAAACCATCAAACATATAACTTGGGAGAGATGGAGATAAAGAACAAAAGATCAAAGATGGAACATATAAAAAGACCTTACAGCTTCATATGTCAAGGTTCCAGACCGAGAGACAATCCCGATCTTCCCAGGCTTATGGATGTATCCTGGCATTATACCAATCTTGCATTCACCTGGCTTGATAATCCCAGGGCAGTTTGGACCGATCAACCTAGTTTTCGATTGACTGTTAAGAGCATGCTTTACACGTACCTAAGTAACAAACAGCACAAGTACCGAATCAGAAGAGCCAATAAGCATTGAAGGAGATAACCACAAAGGCATGAATCATGATGATGGTGATGATGATGATATTTACCATGTCATGTTGAGGGATTCCTTCAGTAATGCACACAATAAGATCTAACTCAGCTTCGATACCTTCCATAACAGCAGCAGCAGCAAAAGGAGCAGGAACATAAATCACAGAGGCATTGGCTTTTGTCTCAGCTTTAGCTTCAGCAACAGAGTTAAAAACAGGAAGACCTAAGTGTTCTGTTCCACCTTTCTTTGGTGTCACTCCTGCTACCTATTACACAAACGCACACAAACTAAGAATAGCCCTAACACAGTGAAGATAAACCTCATTCAAATTTCAAGAAGAACATAAAGAGATTTGTCAATGGATCTTATGGGTAATACTAAAAATCTATCAAGAAGAAAACCCAGAAAAATCTTAAGCAAATGTAATCATGATTACCATTTTGGTGCCGTACTCAATGGCTTGTTCAGTGTGGAAAGTTCCATTCTTTCCGGTGATACCTTGACACATGACTCGGGTGTTTTTGTCAACGAACACCGCCGCAGGAGGCGGAGGATCCGACGCGAAGGAGCGAGATTGGGTCAACGAGCTTAGAGACTGATGTAACGGCGAGACGCCGTTGTTTCTACAAAGGCGAGCTTTTGATGATAGAGATCCGAGAAGCTTTGTGACTTGCCTAGACATGATTGCTTCCTTCTCGATCAGCAAGAGAGAAAAAAAGAGCTCCGATCCGAATGTGAACCCTACTTGTGAAGGAGAAAACGGAAATGGGAGCAAGAGAATTTTCAGCGAGCTTTTGGTTGAAGAAGGAAGAATCAGCTAAAGTTGACAAATAGAGGCTTTCTTTAAAGGCTACACATTTCTGAATTTTTAGCCCAAACCCAAATATTTTTATGGACTTTTATGAGTTTCTACGAAAATTTCATGTGAAGCATCTTTGATTGCGGTGGTCAGTGTAGGGATGGACGTTCTGGTACAATTCGGATCGGGTTCGGGATCAAGACGTCGGCCCTTTAGGATTCATTCGGTTTTTTGAAAAGTTTGGATGGGGTCCGATTCGAGATTGTTCGGGTTGGGTTTAGTAAACCTATTGAAATTCGAACACATTGATACGTTTTTGGATTCGAATATTTTCGGGTTTTTAGATTCGGGTTCGTGGTCTTTCGGGTAACTCACATCTCTTTCAGGTTTTAGTTTCGGGTTCCGTACGGATTTTCTAGTGTTTGGGAATTTTGGGTTTCACATTAGATTCACTTCGGGGTTCTTGGTTTTTGTATACCCGATTAATTTCGGATTTTACTCGATACCTGAAATACCGTCGAAAGAAACCCTATGGGTAATTTTACACGTTATTTCGGGTAAAATGCTTAGCCTAAGTGCGTCCATGATATACGCACAATGTGATTTGTTCTTTGTTTTCAAAGATTGTTGTTCGCTAGTTACTGTTCACTAGCTGCAGAGTTTAGAACATATTGGAACCAAAAGTTAATAGTTTCAAGTTCTCCCTTCTTGATCATATTGGTCTACTCTTCATCTGACCGGTGACAAGAAGATCAAGAAACATACACTCATAGATTCAACATCAGTTTTTTCCACATCAGTTTTTTCCAAGTTTCATTTATACTGAAATTGTGTTTGAAACACAAACTTACATACACATAAACGGAGAACAAACCCGAAGCAGCAACCAAAAGGCAACAAGTTCACGGGATATTCCAACACCGCAGAATCATAAGAGTTTTGAGCGATGGTTTTAACAAACCAGAATGCGTTGGGAAGACCGGTTAGTAGCGGTATTTAGTGGAGTAATCTTTCGGAGCAATCACCAAACCACGACCTTTCCTTGCACCGCGGTAAACAGTCTCAATGATATCGATAAACTCCTGCTTGTCCTTAAGTGCCCAATTGATCTTGTTGTTGTTACCAGTTCCAAGATCAATCATAATGTGTTTGTTCCTAAAGAAGAACATGACCGTCGAAGGATCGTAGAGCTCGTACATAGTGTTGAAATCTGGAACCTCAGAAATATCCACCAGATAGATCACTGCAAAGTTCTTTATCGTCTCAGCAACAGAAGCAAGAACCTCGTCCATCTAAACCAATCAAACAAACATCACCGAATCAAAATCACAGAATCAACAAAACCATAACGAAGCAGAGATCTCAAACTCAACACTAGTACGAACAAAACCACTAAAGATCGAAATTTTTCAAACAAAACCACTAAAGATCGAAACTTTATCGTCTTAGCAACAGAAGCAAGAACTTCAGTCCAAAATCACAGAATCAACATAAACAAAACAAAGCAGAGATCACAAACTCATCACTAGTACGAACAAACATAACCCTTCTAATTTTCATTAGTTCAGAGCTAAAAGAACACAAGAATTAGCTAAAATTTTCAAACAATTACAATAAAGATCGAAACTTTTCAGAAAAAAGGATCTAAAAAGATAGAATCAAACACATAATTTGGATTCAAGAACAAAAAAGAGGAAGAAAGAAAACGTTTTCGCAGACCTGCATACAAGTCTCATCCCAGTCATGGCCGAATCGTATGACGACGAGTCGCTCTTCCTCCGCCAGAATGGCTTGATCAACCGCCCAGCCGGAGTGTAAATGCGGAAGAAGATACGACATCTTCTCTCTCTCTCTCTCTATCGATCTCTCTCGAAGATTCCGATTTCGATTTCACGATTTGTTCTTACTTGCCCTAATCTTATATTCGATTCGAAGAAGACGACGCGTCGATCTCACGCGGGAAGCATACAGATATAATGGGCCTAAGCCCATTACTTTAAAGCCCAATAAGGATGAATCAATCTAGATTGCGAATCGGACGGTGGGAAATGCTTTAGAACACCATAATCTGGTGTGAGTGTTCGTAGAGGATTATCTCTCTAAAATCTAATTATCCTATCCAAAATCCTTAAGGTCAGAGCTATGATTCTCTTCTTCTTCATCAACTCCATTTTTTTGAAAGCTTAAATCTTCTGATCTCTCGTCGGAATCCATGGATATAGCTTCGTCTTCTCTCTCTCAAGCTCACAAGTTCGCTCTCACGAGTCAAACTTCTTCTCGGGTCAACGCTTGTTCCCTCGGTTCTGTCTCCGTTATCGGATTCTCGCTTCCGCAAATCAGCTCTCCGGATTTGGGGAAATGTCGCCGGAATCGGAGCTCCTCCGCCTTCGTGAGAGCTTGTGTCGCTGTTGAACAGAAAACCCGAACAGCTATCATCAGAATTGGCACAAGGGGAAGGTAAAGTTTTCTCCTTTCTTTGATCTTCGTTGAAGTCGTATCTGAGTGTATGAGCTCTACTTTGAGTCTATGAGCTTTACTTTGAGTCTGTGAGCGTTTGAATGCTAATGGGTTTCTTAATTCAGATTCGAATCATCGATTTCAACAAGTCCTTTGGTCTGATCCGTTTCCTGACATTGTTGAATTTAAGAGTTCTCTGTGTTTGTAGCAGCCAGATCTTGTTCTGTGTTTGATTTTGTGTTAATGGTGAATGAGTTTAGTCTCTGAAATGTCTTTATCCTCTTTGTTACTTCTGCTTATATGCTCTCACTATGTAGGACAGTCCTTTAGCACTTGCTCAAGCATACGAGACACGAGCAAAGCTTCAGTCTAAACATCCAGAACTCGCTGAAGATGGAGCGATTCACATCGAGATCATTAAAACAACCGGTGATAAGATTCTATCGCAACCGCTTGCTGATATTGGTGGGAAAGGACTTTTCACCAAAGAGATAGACGAGGCTTTAATTAACGGCCATATTGACATTGCTGTTCACTCGATGAAAGATGTTCCTACTTATTTACCTGAGAAAACGGTTTTGCCTTGCAACCTTGTGCGTGAGGATGTCCGAGATGCATTTATTTGTCTCACTGCAGCTTCCTTAGCCGATCTTCCAGCTGGAAGCGTTGTAGGAACGGCTTCTCTAAGGAGAAAATCGCAGATACTTCACAAATACCCTGCATTAACTGTAAGTATCTAGAGACTGTCATTTCTTATGGATTGGTTTATCTTACTTTCGATTAAAACTTGTGTTTATTTGGCTCTACAGGTTGAGGAAAACTTTAGGGGTAATGTGCAGACAAGATTATCAAAGCTTCAAGGAGGAAAAGTCCATGCAACTCTATTGGCACTAGCTGGCCTTAAGAGATTGAATATGACGGAGAACGTTGCATCTACCTTATCACTTGATGAAATGCTTCCAGCTGTTGCTCAAGGAGCAATCGGTATTGCTTGTCGAAGTGATGATGATAAAATGGTATGTCAAGTCCGTTTCTATGATCGAAATGGAGGAAATTTTACTTCATTTGATGATGTTTCCCTCTCTTGCGACATTTGCGTTTATGATATATTGTGAATGAATAGATGATACTAGTGGTATTTCCATCTGCAGGCAAACTACTTAGCCTCATTGAACCACGAGGAAACAAGACTAGCAGTTGCGTGCGAGAGGGCTTTTCTTGAAACGCTAGATGGCTCGTGCCGTACTCCTATTGCTGGATACGCGGCCAAGGACGAAGAAGGCAACTGCTTCTTCAAAGGGTTGGTTGCTTCCCCTGACGGTACCCGAGGTAATTAAAACATCCCAACATAAACACACACAAGAGAGTACTACACATTCTCAGTGAGAATTATTAATTTCTCATAGTATTCCATCCTTATTTCAGTTCTTGAGACCTCAAGAAAAGGTCCATACGCGTTTGAAGACATGGTGAAGATGGGAAAAGACGCTGGACAAGAACTGCTTTCTCGTGCTGGTCCTGGTTTCTTCGGCAACTAACTAAGCCGTTCGATGAAGAGGAAGAAGAAGAAGAGATGTAACATGGACAAAGTCTAGAGTTTAGGATTTTTTCAATCTTGAAGTACCTTTTCTTCCTCTCTAGCCTGTTGTAACTTTTTCGATTTTGATTTTGAGAGAACAATAACATTTTTGTTGATTGTTTTGTTGTATTTAGATTCATCTCCTCTTCAAATTGTAGCCTTTTTTATCCCTTTATGAAACTAGTTGAAAACATACTAGATCCGCAAAACCAGACTTCAGCTCTATCTTCTTTGATCTTCTTCTTCTTCTTCTTCATCGACCGGAGAATACCACTCTGGTAATTGCTCGGAACAGCTCAGCCTGTAGTTCAGCATCAGTTCTTCATTGCACAATGCTCTCGTAGCCACTAAAACAAGCGTCTTCAGAACAGGAGCATCCAAGCTGCTATTACTCTCTGTCCTAAACCAGAAGCTTCCAAATCTCTTAGTCTTTACATCTTCTGTGTTCTCAAATGCTCCATTTGGAATGTAACGTCTCATGTCTTTCTCTGATAAAGGGAAGTCATACGGGCAAACCATGACATTCGGTTCCATGTCTTTACCCGGGTGATTGACAAAATGACCAAACGCTAAAGGGTTCCTCATTTCAAGAACCGCTTCTACGTCACCCAAACCTTCAAGCGGCTTACTCAGCGTTTTCCATACCCCGTCTGAACCATTTTCTGCTGCTTTAGCGTCTGTTCTAGTTTCAGGCGTCGAGAAAGAGCCATTCCATACTTCCAGTAATTCTCCTCCACGACCCCATGGCTGAGCGTTTATTACCATCCCGTCATGTCTAGTGATCAGATACGAGTTTTGTGCATCGACATTTGCATACCCCGGAATGTGTTTGTAGAAAGCAGGAGAGTAAATCACACCAGGGTAAAAAGCTAAGACAGCTCCCACATCTGCTTCGCCTTCTATGAAACAACCTTGACCCGCATCTTTATGAGGTATTAATGATGGTTTGATATCGAGTGTGTACCCGATTTGATCCTTTAATCGACGTGACACTTCAGCAAACGTAAGAGGCTTAGTCTTAGGAACAACTGTGCTGAAGAACAATCAGTAAGAAACGATTACGATAATAAGAAACCGGAAAATATTATTAGTTCACTATACATATTATTCACACACACCTGGCTTATCCTTACCGACTGCTAAACTAAGACCGCTTGTACGAGGAGGGCTTCTCAGAATTAGTTCCTCTGTTTTATCGATACCATGAAGAAGAATCTCATTCATCGAAGAACAAAAGTTTTCGACTTGGTAATGAATGTTCTCCTGAACTTGCTTCTGTTGCTCAGACAAAGTGGCTTTACCAGCAATCTCAATGATCTCTTCCGCATCCGCCTCCTCAGCATCACGTCCCAAACGATTATAGCTATATCACATATAAATCCTCATGAGCAATACAGTAGTACAGAGAATTTCCAAAAACTACTAACAACAATTACAAACGAAATCAAAACCTTGTGAACATAAAGAGCTTGTTGATGTCAGCTTCAAATTGCAATTGTCTTGAGTTCTTAGCAAAAGTGTTACTCTTTGCTAGAACACTAACACCCTAAGAAACCACAAAGAAGGAAAGAAAAATCTCAGCTTTTTTCGAATCGAAAAGAGGTAAACAATCTGTGAAAGTTTGATGTTTTCAATCACATTATACATCAAAGACATATCAGATTAGGACAAAGTACAACGCTTATAGATCGTATGAGATTACTTCAAACTAAACTTAATCAGTTTCATTGAGATTCAATCAGTTTTAGGTACTGAGGCATATGGTGTTCTAAGACTATACAAGCTATAAACAAAGACTCACACATAGCTAATTCAAAAGGAAGTATCTTTAAAGACTAAACCCTTCACAAAGATTCAAACTTTCTTCGAACCCAACATCGGAAAGTACAAGAGATTTCAATTTTCACCTGTTGAAATTTGCTGAAAAGAAACAGCATTTTCGCAAAAGCCATTCTTTTACTTCCTCTCTTTGAATCGCAGGTGCTTGAGTTGAAAGATGATGTCTTTTTGAGTGATTACAAAAGAGAAGCGACACAACTCGAGTGTTGACAACACTGTGTTGTTGTCTCTCAACTTACAGTTCTTCCATGGCTGATGGAATAACTTCGTTTAAATGGGCCTTTATGGGCCTTCAATAGATTTTATTTTCTTATGGGCGGGCCTTCTTTACTATTCATCTCACCCAAATTTTATTTTATTTTAAAGTATTTCTTTTTTGGTTAATTTGCTCAAGAGGGGCATTATTTAATTAGTTGCGAGTGAGAAAAAATAAAATAAAAGAGTTTTACGAAAAAAATGATAAAAAGTAAAATCATATTTTGAAGGGATATGAAAAACTTAAATAATGGGTGAGTTATGATTATACGTTAGTATTTTCATCTTTTATGATTTCAGGGTTCTGAGCCGGAACCCGTAAATCTTCAGATTTACGGATGGAATCCGGATTATATAATTTTAAATTTTCTTTCTATGAACATAACCCTTTCAATTAACTCGAATGAGTGATTTCCGAAACTTTGTGAATATATCTTTTCGGTCGAGTTAACGACTTCTGGTTCATTTTAGATATTAAATGAAACCAAACAATATGAGTCCAGAAAGTTAATAAAATCTTTTTTGTGTTAAAAAAATGTTAATAAAGCGCATGCAAATTAGGAAAATGTTGAAATATTAGAAAGTTTAGGACCTCCCAACAATAACAAAATGAGAAAATTCTCAATTTTTATTAACCTATGCCACAATATAACAAAACTTAGGCTATTTAATTAGGAGTCTATAAACGTAAAATCGTAATCAATACTATAATAGTTGTAGAGACTCTCCATGTGTTGACACATCATCTTTTTTGAGTCATGAGAAGTTGACACTTCATTAAAAAAATTAATCTTAAAAACCAATCAAAACATTTTAATTTTACACATAATTACTTTAAATTACACAATCAACTTTAAATTCATTTCATGTTTTTCTTCACCAACATTAATACTTTGGCACAATAAATAATACAAATTAAAAAAGTTGATAATATTTTTAATCATGTTAATCTATACGGCTAAGATTAATGTTGATTGTGTCGTATTAGATTATACGGCTAAGATTAATGTTGATTAAGATTAGTCAAAAACAAAAAAAAAGATTATATGTTATTAGANTGTGACATATAACTTATAGTTAATAATTATGTTTTTTTTTTACAAAGTAGTATGTGTATGTTATTTATATATTTATATAGATTGCATTGATAATCAAGCTAGCTACACCTAGAATAATGCACATATATGTGTTCAAAGTCGGTAGAATAAACAACAGAAAAGCAAAAAATTTGAAAGATGTATACGATAATAATAAGAATTCA
>OVAN01007686.1:5758-19298 GCA_900406275.1 Anastatica hierochuntica | reverse complement strand
TAAAAATTCAAAGGAGTGCATATCACATGGAGACCACTTTATTTGAATATTGCATATAAAAAGCATATATGAATTGAACAGAAAATTCATTATGCGTATAATTTAAAATTTTTGCCACATATATTTCATTAACTCTAAACGCAAATCAATCAAGGAATGTACAAATTTTTTTTATTATGAATGAGTATAACACATCATCAAGCTAAAAGATCTATAAATGTGTACTCTTTTACCTCTCTCCTCATAGCTAGAATGATTTTTTTATGAAACGAACATCGAGATCGATGAAAAAGAGATGAATTTTTCAAAAACTTTCACATAAACAAGTGAGAAAGATAGGTGAGAGACAAGAAAAGAGAAAAATATTCATGTTCGTACATTGAATTGTAAATAAAAATCGTAACTTAACGGAATGATTTTATGTGGTATTGGAGAAGTTGAGAAGAAAGGGTGTTATCTTGTAAAAATAAATGAATGAGATTATCATAAAATTTGTCAAAAATAATTAAACATTAACTTTTTATGGACACATGTCCTTCTTATAGATGTTGAGGTGACACAATTCTGGAGAGAGTTGATCAAGTTTTATATATTAGATTATTTTCTTTTATTTATCTAATTTCCTCTACAAAAGAAACCAAAAGATTGTAACAAATATTTAAGTTGGAATTAACACTTCTTTTTCAACATTCTCTCCAATCTCTTATTTGTTCTTCATTTTCCTTAACCCTAATCTCTAACATGGTATCAGAGCAATAAGCCACTACAAGAAAACAAAAGATTTGCGAGGAAAGATTTCTCGCAGTTTCCTCGCAAATCATGTTTTGCGAGGAATTTGCGAGGAAAACCTTCCCGTCGATATCATTAGTCGCAAACCATTTTCTCTCGCAGTTTCTTTGCAAATTTGCAAGGAAAATATTTTGTCGCTGATTCCTCGCAAATTTGCGAGGAAACAGCGAGTATAATTTTGTGAGTGACTTGCGATTCAAATAACATACGCAACAATTGCGAGGAATTTGCGAGGATTCCTCGCAATTGCCTATAAATTTTTTCGAGGAAATTGCGAGGGATCCTCGTAAAATTTTGCGAGGAATTTGCGAAAGGCACTTGCAGTTCTCTCTCAAATATTTGCGAAGAATTTGCGAGGAATCCCTCGCAAATTATTTTGAATGTTTTTTAAATTTTATAAATAATTAAATATTAATAAAAAAAAAATTTAAAATAAAATAAAATAAAGTTTTAAATTGAAAATAAAATAAAAATTTAATTTATTTTTTTTAAAATTATTTTACAAAAAATAAAATAAAATAAAAGAAAACCTAAAATCTAATTTTGCACCCGTTGCTGCTGCTGCCGTGGGCGCTCCTTCTCCTGCTGCTGCCGCACATATAAGTCTGCGAACGCGGGGTTCGAGTCGTCACGAACTCGTACTAGGTGGTGTAGACCTAATAGACTGTTGTAGGAAGGCCTGGTAAGAGTTGTTGTCCATCGACATATTTAATTTAAATGTTTGAGTAAAAAATTTTAAAAAAAGTTTTTCTTAAAAAATTTTCAATAATAAACCAACAATAGATTTTAGATAAATTTTATAATTTTAGATTGTAATTAATAAATTTAAAATTTCTAAATTTAATTATTTAAAATTAATGTTGTGTTTCCAATTTTTTAGGCGGCAAATTAATCTATAACCTATATAAGAACTCTTTCGTACAACGGTATACAAATTATAAGAATTTGTGAGATATCAACATCGTTATATCGTCGAGTTCCCATTTAATACATTTAAACAACGTATAAGGGCTAATCTTAAGTAATTATTATTACAGAGGTAATATATGTGATCAAGGTGCATGAATAGGATTTAGGGTTAGGGTTAAGGGTTTGAGACATTTATGGCATAAATGTGATCATTTCACATTCCTAGAAAATTTTTTAATTAATAAAAAAGTTCTAAATGAATATTTTGATCGTAATTACCTCGCAAATTTTCGAGGAATTGTGAGGAGTTCATGTTCTCTCACTCTTTCCACGTAGATTCTTTGCAAATTTGCTAAAGAATAGTTTAGTCGCAAATTCCTTGCAAATTTGTGAGGAATTTACGACCAAAGTTTTTCCACGCAAATTTGCAAAGAATTTGCGACAGAAAAAATTGGTAGCAGTCTCCTCGCAAATTCATCGCAAATTTCCCTCACAAATTGACTATTTTCTTGTAGTGACCTCCTATTCTCTTATGTTCTTCCGCAACTTATTCTCTTTCTCTCTATCTTTTCTTCAAAGCTCTCGAGTTTTTGATTCCATTGGTTAATATCAAAATGGCCATAGAAACTTCAAAATATGTTGTTATTCTGGTCACCCTAAAGGGTGTTAACTATCTTCTCTGGTCGAGGACGACCAAAGTTTCTCTTTGTGGTTGAGGCCTTTGGAATCATGTCATGGAAAGTGAAGCTCCAAAGAAGACGATATGAGATGAGAATGACGAAGAGATTTCCCTTGTGGATGGAGACACGTGGTTCCAAGAAAACGAGAATGTGTTATCTATCATCAAAAACTCTATAGAAGCATCAATCCTTGAGACTTACTCCTATTGTGAAACCATCAAAGAGCTTTGAGAGATTCTTCAAAAGGTTTATGGGAATATCTCTAACTAGAGTCGCGTCTTTGAATTGAAGAAAGTGATCATTGACCTATGCCAAGAAGACATGAAGTTCACTCAATATTTTGGCAAGTTTAGCTCCCTATAGCCTGAACTTGAAATGATTCGGCCTAGCTCGGTTAATCCAGCTATTTTAAATGAAAGGCATGAACAAGAAAAGGTCTTTGGTCTCCTTCGAACTTTAAATCCTATCTATAACTACTTGATCAAGCATCTCCTAAGGTTTGACTAGCTTTGAACACTTGAGAAAGTGTGTGCTCAAATTCAAAAGGACAAGGTTCCTTCTCTTCAATGGAAATGGAGAGCTTGTCATGGCCAACAAAGGAGTGTACAAGCAAGAAGATAATAAAGTGTAGGTTTGTGATCATTGCAAAAAGAAAGGTCATACTAAGGGTAAGTGCTGGATTCTTTATCCTAACCTCAAACCAAGAAAGTTCAAGGGATCTAAAGCAAATTTGTCCACTGTGATTGATGAACCGATTAATCCTTTACTCTGTCTAAAGAAGGAGAGTTCAAAACCTTGGTGATGACTCATGCTCCTGAGGAAGCTACTCATTATTAGGTAGTGAGAAGGTATGATCTTGATGCTCTTATCAAAGCAATCATGGAAAATTTTGGTAAAGTATTTGATAACTCTTTTCATACTTCAAAAGTTACTAAGCTATTGGTTGTAGATTCAGGCGCTTCTCATCACATTATTACATGATTAGAAACAGAAAACCAGTTGTAGGAAATGTTACATTAGCTAATGGTTATGAAGTTCCAACCAAGGGTATAAGTAATCTTAAGTTGTTTGATAAAGATTTTAAAGCTCTCTATATGCCTAGCTTTACTTCTAATATGTTGTATTTGAAAAAGACAACAAATGATTTGAATTGCAATGTTATTTATAGTTCTTATGATGCGCATTTTCAGGATATTAAAAAACTATATGTTCTACAGAAAATTGAGTAAGAGAGCAAACTACTTGGATAGGATTAGCCACAACTTTGTTACTGAAGTATACACTTGTATCCTTCCAAATTGATGGCTTCCTAACCCTTGTACTACTTCTCAAAGTTTGCACTTCTTGTGGCTCGTCCTCTTGAACATGTTCTTGGGACACTTCATCTTGATATGGATAACTAAATCATCTAATTCTGGTTCTTCTTCCTGAGTTTCGTTTGAACCATCTACTTCCAGGTCTTGTTCAACTTCTTGTGTGTCACCCTCATGATTAAGATGGATGTTTGCTTCACCAGTGTGAGGTGCTTTTATTTTCTCCATCTCCTTTGGATGACTGATCCCAAGGATTTCTAGTATAATTTTGAAGTATGTGGCTTGATCTAAGGGAGAGTGAGAAAAGTCATTCAGGTTGTCCCAACTCTTCTCACCATAATATCCCTTGGCCTCAAAAAACTTGACATCTCGAGATGCCATAACTCTCTTGGTTTCTGGTACATAGCATTTATATCCCTTTTGAGCTGTTGAATATCCAATGAACAATGCTTTCACACTCTTTGCCTCAAGTTTGTTCCTTTATTCTCATGGGATCAGAACGAAACAAGCACAATCAAGCACATGTAAATGACTAATAGATAGTTTGATTTTGTTCAATACCTCAAATGGAGAGACGTCGTTGAGAATCTTGGTTGGAATTCTTTTAATCAAGTAGCATGCCGTCATAACATCATCTCCCCAAAACCTCTTTGGAACATTGGTGTGAAACATCATGGATCTGTCCACCTCGATTACGTGCCTATTCTTTCTTTCAGCCACTCCGTTTTGTTGTGGTGTGTATGGATACCTTGTTTGGTGAATAATTTCTTGTTTAGCTAAGTATTGTTTGAAGGCGTGACTAATGTACTCTCCACCATTATCTAATCTAAAAATCTTTATCTTAGCATTGAAATGATTAGTAACATAATTTTGAAAGTTCACAAATGCCTATAGAACTTTATCCTTAGATTGCGACATTGTAAGCCAAATATATTTTGATTTTTCATAAATGAATGTGTCAAAATATCTATGATTTTATCTAGAAGCACAAGGGGCAGTCTAAACATCTTAATGAAAGAAATCATAGCAACCCTCAAAATAGTCTCGGACATCGAAAAAATGATATGCAATAATTGCCTACAAGCTTCACATTCATCATTTTTAAAGGAAACTAGAAAATAACAATCATAAGGCACGGAAATGAAGGTGACATAATCTAGAATGTCAAATAGAATCATTAGCCAAAACAGGAACATAACTGCAAGCATAAGATAATCTGATATTGGCTTGGTATCTTCCAACATATACAAGTCATCCTTGCTTTCTTATTTTCCAAAACCTTAGTAGATGGTTCAAACGAAACTCAAGAAGAAGAATCAAAATTAGATGGTTCTGTTATCCATGATCAAGATGGAGTGTCCCAAGAACATGCTCAAGAGGAAGAACCACAAGAAGGACAAACTTTGAAAAAAGAGTAAAAGAGTTAGGAAGCCATAAATTTGGAAGGATATAAGTGTATACTTCAATAACAAAGATGTAGCTCATCTTGTTCAAGCAGTTTCCTCTATTGCTCAATTTCTCTACGAACATCAAGTTTTTCTAGTTTAATTGGATCAAGATAAAGTGCCAAAGACATATAAGGTGTGAAGAGAAGTTGTTGGTGAAGAGAAACCAACAATGGAACACAATCACACTTGGGATGTGGCATATCTTCCCAAAGGCAAGAAAGTTGCGAGTTCCAAATGGATATTCACAATCAATTGCAAAAGTAATGGGAAAATAGAAAGATACAAGGCTAGGTTGGTGGAAAGGGGATTCACTCAAACATATGGAGAAGAATACCTAGACACCTTTGCACCAGTTGCCAAGCTTCACACGGTAGTAATTATTCTTTCATTAGCTACTAATCTTGAATGGGATATTTAACAGATGGATGTCAAGAATGAATTCCTCTAAAGAGAGTTAGAAGATGAGGTTTATAAGAATCGTCCACCTGGTCTTGAAGATAAAATCACTTTGGGAAGGTTCTTGAACTCAAGAAAGTCATTTATGGGTTAAAGCAATCTCCTAGAGTTTGGTATCACAAGCGAAGATCAACCCTTAAGGATAGAGGTTTTGAGAAGTCTTAAGTTGATCATACCCTATTCACTCCTTCAATCCAAAAAGGTATTTTTGTCATTCTTATTTATGTAGATGATATTATCATCTCTTGGAATGACGAGGAAGGTATCCATGCTATTAAGGCCTTTCTCAACTCTGTTTTTGATATTAAAGACCTTGGTGAGCTAAAGTACTTTTTTGGGATAGAGGTGTGTCACTTTAACGAAGGACTCTTCTTGTCTCAAAGGAAGTACACTCTTGATCTTTTGAATGAGGCTGGAAAGTTTGAAACAAAACCACCAAAGACACCGCTAGATGAAAAATAAAAAGTTATAAGAGAGGGGGAGATTGAGGACAATCCATTTGAGGATGTTAAACAATATAAAAGGATGGTTGGTAAGTTTGATCTACTTGACAATTGAAAGATTTGAAATATATGGTTTGCTATGAACCAGGTGAGCCAGCATATGCAAGATTCCAAGATGCACCACTAGAACATGGTAGATAGGATACTCAAGTATCTTAGGAGAGCTTCGGGTCAAGGCATGTGGATGGGAAGAAATGAAAATTCAGAAATAGTTGGATATTATGATACTGATGGGCTGGAGATTAGGTGGATAGAAAAACTACAACTGGTTACTGCACATTCATTAGAGACAATCTTGTTACTTGGAAGAGTAAGTAGCATAAGGTTGTATCTTGTTCAAGCGCCGAAACTGAATATAGGGCCATGAGGAAACTCAACAATGGGCTTATATAGATCAAGTTTCTATTCACCTAGCATCTAACTCGGTGTTCCATAAAGAGACTAAACATTGAGGTGGATTGTCATAAAGAATTGGAAATTGAATCACCAAAGCCGATTACCATGCATTGTGACAATCAAGCTGCTATTCACCTAGCATCTAACTAGGTGTTCCATGAGAAGACTAAAAATTAAGGTGAATTATCATAAAGTTAGACAGATGGTAGAGCAATGTGTGATTCTACCGTGTTATACAAAAAGTTCAAATCACTTAACTGACATTTTTACCAAATTTTCTAAGTTCATCCATTTAAAATTTAAACTCATAGACATGTCTCAATCACAAGCCTCTAGACCAAGAAGTCTATACTCTTTTTCTCTAACTATAGTTTTGTCTCATATGGTTTTCTATACTTAGGTTTTCAATGATGTAAATCTTCATGGTTCCAAACTTGACCTCCAGAATCTCGTTGGTTAAACTTGAGGGAGAGTATTGATAATTGATCAATCAAGTTCGACCAACTTCTCTCTAGTTTCCCATATGAGAAATCTGAAGTATGTAAAGACATGTGAAGACATGTGAAGTTGTGCTGATCAGGTTTGACCAATTTCTCCATGATTTGATGTATAAAGATTGGATAATCTGATACAAGTACTAGGGAGTTGTATCAAATTGTATCTCAATAATCATGTTTCTTTTTGTCTTGGAAGTTATAATTATTATTATTATTATCGTTTTTTTCTTTATCCTATTTTCTTTATAAAAGAAATCAAAAGATTTTAACAAAGATTTAAGTTAAAATGACCATTTTTCTTCAACATTGTCTCTAATCTCTCATTTGTTCTTCGTTTTCTTAAACACTAAATTCTAACGGTAAGGGCAATGTTGATGTACATTAGAGGTCGACCAAAATAAATAAAGTATTATATTTAAATTAACTTTGCAATCACTAATGTTTTGTTCCTTTAACTTACGACATAACACAATAACTTTGAAAAATTTCTTTCTTCAACAGGATCAGTGTTTTGTGTTTCTTCAGAGTGGTACGTTGCTTACTTTGATAGTGTATATTTTTGATGATAGTTTTCCTTCTTTTGTAAACATATTTGATGATCTTTTTGGTAAAATAGTATAAATATTCAATTTGGCGTGTACATTAACATGCACATTTCTTATTAACATACCAACACTGATATCTTATCTATGATAATTACTAATTTACAAGTGAACATATAAAATAAGTGATATATTTAAATAATCATTGGCAACTCCAAAACTTTAGAGAAAAAGAAACTTTTTACTTAAAACCTTTATCAAAATTCTATTCTAAAACCAAACTAAAACATAAGTATTTTTTATTAATTAAAGCTTTTTGTTTCTTACGTTTGAAAATAAAGTACATTTAACTATAAAGAGAAAGGAAATAACATAAATATAGAAGTATTACGGAAAAGGTCATTTTCTTTTGAACCTCAATAGTTAACTAAAAGTAACCCACATGCAAAATTAATTAAAGAAGATAAAAGTCATAAAGTATATGTAGCAGTAAAATTTCATATTCAGAATAATAAAATATAAATTTCATTAATACATATAGAGTTGAATAAAAATTTTTCCAATACTAACTACAAAAGCTAAATGTTTAAATAAACCGAAGTAGTTTAATGGTCATGTTAAATGTACACTATCAATTTCTCTCAAAAACCATGAATTAAGATATTACCACTATCATTTTTTTCAAAAATATTTTTATTTTTTATCCCCATTTTTTTTTCTTTTGTTTTTTTGATTTTATGGAAAAGGGACAAAACTATAATTCTGCTCTATTATCATATTCTTATCTTTTTAGGCAACCTAAAAGCTAATAATTTTTTTTGGTTATAGTACAACTTCACTATAATATTTAATATTTTTAGTTATAAATTCAATATAAACTAAAATAGTTGTTAATTTCAAGTCGTTTTTTTATTGGGTTACAAATACCCATACATGTGCTTATATATTTATATATATATTTGAGAAATTATCTCAATCAAGCTTATCTTTAGGTTATCTTTGGTTCTCCAATCTAGGAAATCTAAAGTATGTAATGTCAGGTAAAGTTGGATTGATCATGTTTAAGTTCTCCTTGGTTTGAAGTCTGATACAAGTGTTAGGGAGTTGTATCATGGAAATCATGCTTGTTGTGTCTTGGAAGTTGTAGTTATTTTTATTGTCTATGCATGCTTATTTTTGTTTCTCTATAAAAGAAACTATCCATTGTAGCAATAATATTAAGTTGAAATAAACACTTCTTCTTTATCATTCTCTATGATCTCTTCTCTTGCATGCTCTTCATCCTAAAATTTAAATTTTAACATGGTATCAGAGCAGTAAGCTCCTATTCTCATATGTTCTTTCGTAATTTATTCTCTTTCTTTCTAATTTTTCTTCAAATCTTTCTGTTTTTGGTTCCATTGGGGAATTTAAAAATGGTCATGGAAACTTCAAAATCTGTTGTTATTCTGGTCACCCTCAAGGATGCTAATTATCTTTTCAGATCGAGGATGACCAAAACTGCTCTTTGTGGTCGAGGCCTTTGGAATCATGTCACGGAAAGTGAAGCTCCAAAGAGGATGGTCTAAGATGAGATTGGCAAGGAGATTGTCTTTGTGGATGGAGACAAGTTGTTCCAAGAAAACTTGAATGTGTTGTCTATCATCCAAACTCCCTAGAAGCATCAGTCCTTGAGGCTTACTCTTGTTGTGAAATCGCTAAGGAGTTTTGGGAGACTCTTCAAAAGGGTTTATGAGAACATCTCCAGCTTGAGTCGCCTCTCTGAAGTAAAGAAAGTTGTCAATGACCTCAGCTAAGAAGACATGGAGTTCACTCAACGTTTTGACAAGTTTAGGTCCTTATGGGCTGAACTTGAAATGCTTCAGCCTAGCTCGGTTGATCCAACTTTCTTGATGAAAGGTGTGAACAAGGCCTGATCTTTGGTCTCCTTCTAACTCTAAATCCTATCTACAACGACCTGATCAGGCATCTCCTAAGGTCAAACAAGCTTCCAAAATTTAAAGAAGTGGGTGCTCAAATTCAAAAGGAAGAAGGTTCATTTTGTCTCTTCATTGGAAAGGGAGAAATTGTCACAGCCAAAAAAGGAGTGTACAAACATGAAGATAAGAAGGTGTGGGTGTGTGATCTTCGCAAAAAGCAAGGTCATACAAAGGATAAATGTTAGATTCTTTATTCTTAACTCAAACCAAACAAGATCAAGGGACCTAGGGCTAATCTGTCCACTAGGATTGATGAACCAGTTGGTCCTTCTACTCTGCTTAACGAATGAGAGTTCAAAACCTTGCCTTGACTTATGCTCTTGGGGAAACTATTCATAATGAGCTTGTGAAAAGGTATCAACTTGATGCTCTTATCAAACCAATCTATTTGGTATCTCCTTTAATACTTCAAAAGTTACTAAGTCATTGGTTGTAGATTTATGCGCTTCTCATCACATGATTAGTGACTCGAACCTGATTAGAAAAATACAACCAGCTGTAGGAAATGTTACTATAGCTAATGGTTATGGATTTCTAATCAAGGTTATAGGGAATCTTAAGTTGTTTGATAAAGATTTTAAAGCTCTTTGCCTAGCTTTACATCTAATTTGGTGTCTGTGAAAAAGGCAACCAATGATTTGAATTACAATGATATTTTTATTCCTAACGATGTGCATTTTTAGGATATTAAGATCAATATGGTATTTGGCAAAGGAGTAACCAATGATGTCTTGTACATGCTTGAAGACACCAAGCCAATATTGGATTTATCGTATGCTTGCAGTTCTGCTCCTATTTTGGCTAATGATTTTATTTTATTTGCTAGATTAGGTTATCCTCATTATTGTGCTTTAAGATTGTTATTGACTAGTAATTCATTTAAAAATGATGAATGTGAAAATTTTATTCTTGGCACACATTGCAAATTTATTTTTTTAAAGTCCGAGAATATTGAAGAGAATTGCTTTGATTTATTTCATTCGAATCTATGGACAACTCATTGTGCTTCTCGGTAAAATCATAGAAATTTTGTCACATTCATTACTGAAAAATCGAAGAGTGCCTTCAAAAACCACTTAGCCAAACAAGGAATCGTTCACCAAATAAATTGTTCATACACACCACAACAAATGGAGTGGCTGAAAGAAAGAATGGGCTCTTAATGGAGGTGGTCAGATCCTTGATGTTTCACACCAATGTTCTAAAGAGGTTTTGGGGATATGTTGTTATGAAGGCACGCTACTTGATCAATAGAATCCCAACCAAGATTCTCAATGATGCCTTTCCATTTGAGGTAATGAACAAAATCAAACCATCTATTAGTTATTTATATGTGTATGGTTGTACTTGTTTTGTTACGATCCTAGGAGAACAAATGAAAAAACTTGAGGCAAAGACTACCAAAACATTATTCATTAGATATTCAACAACTCAAAATGGATGTAAATATTATATACTAGAAACCAGGAAGGTTAGGTTGTCTCGAGATGCAAAGTTTGTGGAGGGCAAGGGATATTATGATGAAAAGATTTGGGACAAACTGAAGTACTTAGCTCACTCACCCTCAAATCAAGCCACGAATCTCAAAATCATACTAAAAAATCTTGGGATCAATCACCCAAAGGAGATGGAGAGAAAAAGCACCTCACATGGGTGAAGAAGACATCCATCTTAGTCATGAGGTAGACACACAAGATATAGAACCAGACTCAGAAGTATATGGTTCAAACGAAACTCAAGAAATAGAATCAGAATTAGATGGTTATGTTATCTATGATCAAAATGGAGTGTCCTATGAAAGGTTGAAGAGGAAGAGCCACAAGAAGGAAAAACTTTGAGAAAGAGTATTAGGGTTAGGAAGCCATCAATTCAACAAGATACAAGTGTATACTTCAATAACAAAGTTGTAGCTCATCCTATCAGAGCAGTTTGCTCTACTGCTCAATTTCTCGAAGAGCATCAAGTTTTTGTGGTTCAATTGGTTCAAGAACAAGTGCTAAAAGAAGTATGAAGAAGCCAAACAACACAAGGTGTAGAGAGAAGATGTTTGTGAAGAGAAAATAGTCACGGAGCACAATCACACTTGGGATAAGGCAGATCTTTCCAGAGGCAAGAAAGTTATGAGTTCCAAATGGATATTCAAGATCAAGTACAAGATTAATGGATAAATAGAAAGATACAAAGCTAGGCTGGTGGCAAGGGATATCACTCAAACATATGAAGAAAAATATCTAAACACATTTGCTCCAGTTGCCAAGCTACACACGGTCAGAATCATTCTCTCCTTAGCTACTAATCTTGAGTGGAATCTTTGACAGATGAATGTCAAGAATGCATTCCTCCAAGGAGAGTTAGAAGATGAGGTTTATATGAGTCATCCACCTGGTCTTAAAGACATTGTCGCTCCGGGAAAGGTTCTTTAAATCAAGAAAGTCAGATATGAATTGAAGCAATCTTCTAGAGCTTGGTATCACAAGCTAACCTCAACCCTTAAGAATAGAGGTTTCAAGAAGTCGGAGGCTGATCATACCCTATTCACTCTTTCAAGCCAAAAAGGTATTGTTGTCATTCTCATTTTTATAGATGATATAATCATCTCTAGGAATGACAAGGAAGGTATTCAGGCTTCTAAGGCCTTTCTCAACTCTATTTTGATATTAAATACCTTGGTGAGCTAAAGTAGTTCCTTAGGATAAAGGTGCGTGGCTTTGAAGAAGGACTCCTCTTATCTCAAAGGAAGTACATTCTTGATCTTTTTACTGAGGCAAGAGAGTTACAAGAAGGCTACAAGGTCATACGAGAGTGGGAGATTGAGGAAAAGCCATTTGAGGATGTCAAACAATATAGAATGATGGTTGGTAAGTTGATCTACTGGAGAATTACCAGACCTGATATATTTTTGTTGTGAACAAGGTGAGCTAGCATATGACAGCTCATAAGATGCATCACTGGAACATGGTAGATATGATACTCAAGTATCTTACAAGAGCTCTAGGTCAAGGCATATGGATGGGAAGCAATGGAAATTCAGAAATTGTCGGTTATTGTGATGATGATTGAGCTGGAGATAGAGTGGATAGGAAGTATACAACTGGCTATTGTACATTCATTGGTGGTGATTTTGTTAATTGGAAGAGTAAAAAGTACAAGGTTGTATCTCGTTCAAGCGTCGAAACTGAATATAGGGCCATGAGAAAACTCAGTAATGAGCTTATATGGATCAAGACTCTCCTACAAGACTTGGAAAATGAATCACCAAAGCCAACCACCATGCATTGTGACAATCAAGCAGCTATTCACATTTCATCTAACTCGGTGTTCATTGAGAGGACTAAAGACATTGAGGTGGATTACCATAAAAGTAAAGAAGATGGTGGAGCAATGACTGATTCTACTGTGTTATACAAAAAGTTCAGATCAGTTAGCTGACATTTTCACCAAGCTGCTACCACCAAAATTTGTGAGTTCATCCATTCAAAATTTAGAGACATAAACATGTCTCAACCATAAATCCCTAGGCCGTGAAGTTTATACTTTTTTTCTCTAAATGTAGTTTTGTCCCATGTGATTTTTTACACTTAGGTTTTTAGTGAAGTAAGTCTTCAAGGTTCCAAGTTTACCCTCTAGATCTCTTATGGTCAAGTTCGACCAGGTTATCTCTAGTTCTCCAGTATGGGGAATCGAAGTATGTAATGTCAGGTGAAGTTAGGTTGATCAGGTTTGACCAAGTTCTCATTGGTCTGATGTTTGAAGATTGGAAAATCTGATACAAGTGTTGGTGAGTTGTATCATATTGTAACTCGAAAATCATGCTTGTTTCTGTTTTGGAAGTTGTAGTTATTATTATTTTCCATACATGTTTATCTTGGGTTCTTTATAAAAGAAACTATCCATTGTAGCAATATATTAAGTTGAAATAAACACTTCTTCTTTATCATTCTCTCTTATCTCTTCTCTTACATGTTCTCCATTCTTCTAAACTCTATATGTTATATATATATATATATATATATATATATATATATATA
>OVAN01007685.1:422-19300 GCA_900406275.1 Anastatica hierochuntica | reverse complement strand
TGAATTAAGTTAATTAGAAGAAGTATAAGGATCATAATGTAAAATATAATTTTTTTTTAAATTATATTTGAAATTTTGCTTTTGGAGAGAAACAACTCAAAACTTCAAATATAAAGTTTTAGAAACTTCAAATTGAAGTTTGTTTTTGGAGATGCTCTAACTAGAAGATTCTCTACGCTATGCACATATAAAATTTTATCTAAAACACGACTGTAAATTTTTAAACATATATGAAGTTTTCAATAAAAAGAAAATTTATTTTTTTGCAAAATAATATATCATCTTTCTGAATGCCGTATTTTTTAAGACACGTTGTAACTCTTCATATCAAAGACCGTAAAATCAATATGTAGTAATTTATTTTAATTTGTTCAATACTTTAAAAATAAATAATAATTTAAAAAAAAATTATAATGCTTCTTTTTAAATATCATGTCATATTTTGTGTATAATCACATATTGTTAACTGATTCCAAAATAAAAGAGAGTGACAAAATAATAATTAAAACTATTAATCAATACAAAACCAATCAAATATCACAAAACTGCCACGTCATAATTTTGATGTTGAAACTCATTTTGGTAAGGATACGTGTCAAGTAACTTCCTAATTAATATATAGGGGATAAATAAGTTTAATCAAAATGTGAACTTTAAAAATTAAACTTTCAAAAAATTCACAATATTCAAAGATGTATGATTGATCATGTTCTAAACCCTAAAAACTTTCTAAGACTTCATAGGTGAAGTCTCCTTTAGGGTATAAAAATTTATTTCCTCGCCCATATATTAATGAAATTTATTTTCCCACCCAAATGAAATTAATTTTCCACCCAAAATTTAGATTCCCGCTCGTTTCAAACCTCTTTAAAAAATTTACTTAGGTTTAAAGGGTCCAAACTTCACCTAAAAGTCTACTTAGGTTTTAAACAACCATAAAGTTTACCTACATATATACATGAAATCTTTTAGCTTTTTAAAATTTAGATCAATTAAAAATTAAAATGAAAAAACGAACGTCTCTTTATCTTTCCCCTATATTTCTTTTGCCTTTCCTCTTTCCTCTCGAGAAGAAACCATAGAATTCAATCCCAAAATCTTCATATATGTGCTCTCGTCCGTTCTTCTTACTCTGCGAATTAGGCGCTTCTCAGTCGTTATTGTTCTTCCAAGCCCGACTTGAATTGTGATGTCAAATTGGGCCACTATAACTCTGCGATTAGTTGTGATAGCGTTTTTTGGAAAATGTTCTGACTTGTTAAGTTTTCAAAAAGAAAAGTTTCTCTTTCTTCTTTTTTATTTTTATTTTTATTTTTTGATAAATAGCTGCACCCCGTGAAGGGTTACCTATGTACCCCGAAGGGGTCAAGTCAATCTTAGTTCGACTCTCGGTCTCTGTCTCTTTTGGGAGTCTCGTACTCTTATCTTTGTGGGATAGTGCTCGTTCTGCAGCACGTCATTTCGTTTTTTGGTCTTTACATTGTACAGTCTCGTTTTCCTATAGACGATATGTTACTCGTCGTGATTCGGTACCTCGACCTCGCATCTCTCGTACTTGTAGAATAGGATATCTTCGAGGTGTCTGCATCCCGAGGTAGCATGACTAGTGCGTCGATGGTAGTTGCAGTATTTTTTGTGGTCTATGTCCATTGTTATCTCCTTTTTTTGCCAGGTGGGCTATTGTTGTTGTCTCTTTTTGCTTCCTACGTGATGATTCATTGCTTGTATTTGCTTTTTTTTCTCTCTATGATCTGCGTCGAAGTGTCGGCGTGGTTCGTGGTACTTATCAGTGGGCTACTCCTTTTCCTTGTTTGAGGTCGATTTTGAGTACTTTTTGGTCATGGTGAGCTTCTCCTCTTCTACTTCGATGAACAAGGTAGCTCGATTAAACGAGTCTTCCAAGGTTTGGGGCTTGTTTATTTTGAGGTCATCACGGAAGAGGGATTCGTAACAGAGTGTGTTCCGTAGAGCGGGTAGCGCGACTTCGTCAGTTATTGTGACACAGAAGGCTACTTCTTTGAATCGGGCTATAAAGTCTCGGAGCCTCTCCTTTCGTTCTTGAGCCATCGCCCAGAGGTTTGCTGTGGAATGTCCTTGCTGAATGAACATGGAGTAGTTCTTTAGGAAGGCTGTGGAAAGTTGGTGGAAGTTGTCGATAGAGTTTGCAGTCAGACGGTAGAACCATCTCTGGGAAGATCCCTCTAGATTTTTTGCGAACAATTGGCAGTAGCCCGCATCCCTTTCTTCCGTGGTAAACTGGGCTTGGGCTGTCGATATGTTGAACGTGGTCAAGCGCTGGCTGAGGTTTATTGTTCCTCCATAATTTGGTATTCAAAATTTTCCACGATGTGGTATACTGTAACGGGTGATCCGGCTCATGAATGGTATGTTCTGGGACTCTCGTAGTACTCGGTCGATCTCAGGAGCGACGCTTATGGCTTGGTGAATGCGAGAGTTGATATCCTGCAAACGTTGTTTCATGGACTTGAGCTCTTGGTCTTTCTCACTTTGTGGCCTCAGGAAGAGGGGGAGTATAATAACCCCAAATAAAGATCAGAACGGGGACAAAACAAAAGAAAAGCCAAAGGGAAGATGGCTGGGTTCAACATGTTCAGAATCAGTTTTAGTGCATTCGAAATAAGTATCAGAACATACAGACCAAAAAACGGCGATTGGATCAATTGCATTGTTCGAAAGCACCTCGATGACGCAGCAAGATTCTTGCCAAGATGCTTGCCTACTTAACCAAACAAGTTGCTCGATGACTAAGCTACTCAGGATTTCACGTGCTCCAAAATTTTTTGTCTAGATAGAATCTTCGTAAAATTTAGTAGGTCGGAAATGCTTGCGGTTCTGCTTAATTCATTCTAGAATTCTTGGGAAATTAATTCTAAGTTTTAGGGTAAGAATGACCTTATAAATAAATTAGAACCAGAATGGTCGGAGGAAATTAAGTTGGTCGGAGAATATTATTTGTCGGCTGTTCAGAAAGGCCTGCGGGATGTCTGCATCCGAACCCGAAATGTTTGGAACGAACTGATTCGTTTTTAATTATGGCGCATCTTGAATTAGTTGTGCAGCTGCTTGTGGTGATTCAACTGCTTTAGTGAGTCGTCGCCAGGTGTCGCGACCTGAAAGAAGCTTGGTTTCGTCTGCGCCACTTCGTTCTTTCCACCTCCTCAATCGACCAATAAGAATCTTNCCCACCCCCCCCCCCCCCCACACACACACACACATTTGTTTTCCATCCTAAACTTGTAGAAAATCAAGTGGAGACCTCCAGAGCCCGAGTCATATGGTAAGCCTAAAAACCTACCTTTAATAGAAAGTTTCGTAAATAATTAGCTTAGGACTAAATAGTTTTCCAGTGTCCGAAAGATCGAGAATCTTATTGTTATAGGAATATTTTGTTAAAAGTTCTAAGTAGAGCCAATTGCGAGATAGGAGGACGCTAGGACCAAACTACCAATCCAAAGGTTCAGGTGAGTCTTCGTTACAGGATGGATAGTTACGTGCGGTTAGCGCCTGCAAAACAAGGATATTGTGCGATGCATGTTGAATTGTAGAACGATAAAATGGATAAATAAATATTGTAGACATAGGTAAATGGTTAATGAGAATGATATGATGGCATGATGGATATGTGATGTGTGTTGCATGATGATTGATGGTATGATAATGATGTTGATGATGTGTTGCATGTTGCTGTGAGAAATATTGAGCTATATTGTTCAGGCCTCAGCTCAGAGGGTATAACATATATATGATGCATGTTGTGAATTTTATGATTGAGTTATATCGTTCGGGCTCTTGCCCGGAAGGTATAACATGTTTGTGTAGATGTAACATTTACGTACAAGTATCGTGATGGGTTTTCTTGTTCAGGAACCTGTAAGGGATGGAATGTTTCACTGGGTAAGTGACCATGACATGGTTCAGCGGGTGGGTGACCATGAAGGGATTCACCGGGTAGGTGACCCAAGAGTTCATGGACTCTCCTTCGATAGTAATCCGTGAGGTTCCGACATTCGGGTAGAATATCGGGAGAGCCACTAGTATCCTCTTTTTGGTGATCTAGATGGGAGCTGTTCCCTGGCCACACATTAGGCGCTAGCCGGGATGATCACTTGGATGCGTGCTACAGGATGGTGTAGGAGTGATTATTTGATTGTTGGACCGTTAAGACTTTGAATCTTCGGCTTGTGGTTGGTAATCACGAAGAGGAACCACTAGTGGCAAGGGGAAAGCCTCGCCGATCTTAAAGATCTCACACCCGGGAAGGGTGGATACTTGGAAGTTGGAAGTTCAGAAGTTTAGAGGCGTCAATTGTTTGAATGTTTATTTACCGCTTGCATACATTATTAATTTCTTATTGATGGATTGAATGACTGATGCATATTGGGGGAAATATTTATTCGTTAGGGAAATTGATTCACTGAGCAAATTAGTTGCTCATTAGACTCTCTGTTTTGCAGGTAACCATTAGCGGGATACTTGTACGGGTGAAAAGAACACTAGGTGCCAGTGTAGATTATGTACATCTTTGCAAATGGAGTACGACTCCATTATACATCAATGTTTTAAGATTACGCGCAAATCTATATAAAGCTTCGGTAACATTTGTAATTAAGTTTAGAATTGTTATGAAATTCTCGGGTTCCATATGATACTAGTCTTAGTCCTAGACGAACCAACTAGCGGGTTCAAGTTCAAGTTGTAAAGCCTTGACTTGGGTCACTTAGGATACACACTCTCGGATGTTTGACCTAAGGGTCTTGGATGCGTTCTAAGAACCTCAAGTTGGATGTCTAAGTGCGTAGTTGTAGTATCTTCTGTCGGGACGTTTGGTTCGGTTTAATTGATTTGTCATGCATGTTTTTGTTTGATTGTTACATGGAAGATTAGTTGACTTTGACCTAATCCTAGTTGGGGCTGTTTCAAGGAGCGTTGGAAGAACTTCTTGATGGGGAGCGTATGGACCTGAATTGCTTTACTGGTCGTTGACACGATCTGCGGGCTGTATGTCAGCCCAAGGTTGTAAGCCATCGATCTGGGTGGTTTGGTTTGGGAGGGCGTGTTGTCTCCAAACAAGGTATGCTGCATGTTGGAGAGGAAATTGTTGGTTGGTGCCCTTGGTGCGGTGGTTCTGTGTGCTCGGGGTGCGCCATGGTTGTGAGATAGTTGAATCCACTTGTACCTGAAAAGCTCCATGGGCCACGTGTTAGTTTTGATCAGTTTTGGACACGAGGAGGCGGGCGGCCAGTCAGGAGAGCAAATGATGCGGATGAGACTCGGGGGAACGAAAGCTACATCACTGGCCACGATAAGGTTCCCGGCATATATTGGTGATGGGACCACCACCACCCGGTCAGAATGCTCTGGCCCTCCATCGCCAATTATCTTGATCCAAATCTTATTTTCCTTCAATCTTCATCCGTTCTTCTTACAAATTAATGTTAAATGAATGATTTTGTGGGCTCTAAGACCTAAAAGCAGTAAAATAAAAACTTAAATAAATGTGGGTTGCCTCCCACAAAGCGCTTTTTTCTAGTTAATTAGCTCGACTCCTTTTGTATCTTCAAACGTGAGGTGCATTGGCCAAGGAGATCTCAATGTCCTCGCTGATGGGTGCATCTGCAAGATAAGGTTTGAGTCATTGGTCATTGACAGTGAATGATCCTCCATTTGAGTCCCAAAGGACAACTGCTCTATATGGTTTCACTTATTTAATTTTGAATGGTCCGTACCAACATGATCTAAGTTTTATAGGAAAAAACTTAATTTTTGAATTGAATAACATATTTTTTTGTTTGGAGAGAATGTCTTTGGCACTATCTTCCTGTCATGATAATCTTTGCTCCTCTCCTTATATATCTTGGTGCTTTCATATGCCAAATGTCGGATTTCTTCGAACATATTCAGTTGGATACATCTTCATTCATTTGCGGTCTTGAGATTGTAGTTTAGTTCTTTGATTGCCCAAGAAGCCTTCTATTCAAGTTCAACCAGAATGTGACAAGCTTTTTCATACAAAAGATGAAAAGGTGTCGTTCCTAATGGTGTCTTGAATGCTGTTCTATATGCCCAAAGAGTGTCATCAAGTTTGGCAGACCAATCCTTTCATGTCTTTCATGTCATTTTCTGAAGGATGCTTTTGAGCTCTCGATTGGAAATCTCGATTTATCCACTGGTTTGTGGATGGTAGAGGCTTACAACGTTATGTTTCACACCATATTTTTTCAAAATATTAGCAAAAACTCTGTTTACGAAATGCGTACCTCCATCACTTATGACAACTCTTGGGATTCCAAATAGAGGAAAGATGATGGATTTGAACATTTTGATGACCACGTTTGCATCATTAGTGGGGCTTTCTATAGCCTCCTCCCACTTAGACACGTACTCTACTGCCACAAGTATGTATTGATTTCACAAATACAGGAAAACTACATTTTCATGCATAAAGTTTCTTAAAAACACAAAGAAAACATACTAAAATTCATAGGAAAAGTGGTAAAATATTGGCGTTATCAACTCCTCCGACTTAGCTTCTAGCTCGTCCTCGAGCTAAGAAAATGAAAAATAAAGAAGAGGTCTGAAAATATGGAAACCTATATGAACTTCCATAACTTATTGGCAACTTAGGTTGACAAAATCCACTATATATATGCATTTCCATTTATGTAGAACCCCAGTTTTTATCACAAACTTAACAACGTCCCCGATTCATCCATAATCAACAAGAGTGACCCAAGTTTTCCATCACTACTCCCTACAATTATAGTGTACAGTCTCTTCGAGGGAATATCGATAAAAAACACAAGGATTCAAACTCAAACAAAATCCTAAAAAATTTCAGTCCACAATCAATTCTTTTCCTCTTCCTTATTCACTTTTAAATGCTTTTTAGAGGCTGATTTTTCCTACTTTTTTAGAGTATCATTTTATTTTTTTCTATCAGCCTCTTGAGATTTGACTTTTCCCTATTTTTCTAGGGTATCATTTTATTTTTTTAATCGATCTCTTTATTCTTTTTTTCTTTTAAGCACACTCAGATTTTATTGGTTCAGAAATTCACAATAAGCATAATCATATTTTTGAGGGAAAAATCCTTAAAAATACACCAACTATTTTTAATTTGCTCAAATAATACACGAACTTTTTCGGTTACCATTTTAATACACCAACTATTTTCTGTTGCTATTTTAATACTCCAAGTTTCAAATTTCGTAATTTCTCAACGTCGCCGTTAACGGATGTTAACGTCCGTTTTGACGGATGTTAGTTTTAAGATATAATTACATATTATTAATTCGTAATATCACCAATTATCTCCAATGGTCCAGCGGTTTCGTAGAATCCTATGCGATAGGTCGGAACCTGGGTTTGAATCCTTCCTTATGCGACTTTTTCGTTTTTTAAAAAACATATGTATATGTTACTGGGTGGGTTTAAACTCGGGATTGTTACGAGAACCTAACATGGTCACTACCACTACACCAGCGGCATCCGTTATTATTCTTAATTCAACGTATTAGTATATTATATATATTTAGTTCAAAAAGTTAGATTATTTTACAGGAATAATTAAATTATGTTATTATATTCTCTTACAATTTACATACAAAAATATATTTTGTACAAAATTTAATAGATTAATTTAAAAGAGTATCCTTATAATTATCTTTTAAGTTAAGAGTATTTTTCAGGTTATTCCTTTTAATTATCCTTTAAATTAATAAAATAATTTAAAAAAATTATTATTAAATACGCATAAATAATATAAAACTATAAAAATACTTTTAATTTAAAAAATAATTAATAATTTTTAACCACTTATAAGTCGTAGTGTACGCTACTACGTAAGAGACACTGAAGATTATTTAACCCCGTCCAAGCGAAATAAATTTTTGAAAAGGACTTATCAGGAAACTAAAACTGTGAGTTTTAAATTTTTACATATTATTTTATGTATTTTATTATAAGGAATAACCTAAAAAATACGTTTAATTTAAAAATAATCATAAGGATACTCCTTTTAATCCAGCTAATAATTTTGTACAAAATATATTTTTGTATGTAAATTGTAAGGGAATATAATAATATATATTAATTATTCTTGTAAAATAATTTCATTTTTTGAACTAAAGATATATAATATACAAATATGTTGAACTAAGAACAACAATGGATGTGGTGGTGTGGTGGTAGTGGCCACGTTATGTTCACGTAACGATCCCGGGTTCGAACCCAGGATTCTACGCTTCGGGAGAAACCGCTGGACCATTGAAGATAACTGGTAATATTTCGAATTGAAACTTGGAGTATTAAAATAGCAACAGAAAATAGTTGGTGTATTAAAATGATAACCGAAAAAATTGGTGTATTATTTGAGCAAATTAAAAATAGTTGGTGTACTTTTAAGGGTTTTCCCCTATTTTTGATGATTTTTATTAACCAGGAAAGAGGGGAACCGTAGACTTAATTTTTCTAGGTTTTAGGAGGAATCCCATTCAATGTATACCAAGCCCCGAGAAGAGAAAATTAAGTTAAGTAAATGTTTAAGTAGCTAAGGATTACCCGAATATCAAGTTATATGGTGCCTTGGTTGGCTAATCCATTTGGGTTATCACGTTCGGTAAAACTGAAGTCAAACACACACACTAGGGATACTAGTCATTTGAAACGTATTGAGTTCAAAGTTAAGCTTATTTCCATACTGATTTTGACTCAAATAAACGTTTTGATTTTGAATTTTTTTTAAAACGACTCAAAAAACTACAAAAGAGAATCAAAAACAAAGAAGAAGAAGCATTAGTAATAATAAGAATCCCCTCGGACTTAACTTACACCGTCCCGGTATAAAATCAAGTGAGGAAGGTACCAAAAACTAACGGAAAAGATAAGGAATAGGAATCACTTAGCTAATGGCTGAAATATTTGAAGATAGGTATGGTCATATGTGATGTTTCGATAAACCGTAATTTTGCTTGTTTGGACGTTTTGCAATTCGTGAAGAATATTCCGACCAAAAAAAATCTCTACTGAAAAATAGCATATTTTGTAAGTAAAAATGAAGTTTAAAAGGCTAGAGCTCGTACCTTATATGATTTGGCCGAGTTTGGTCTCCTGAAAGTTTGGTTTGGCTTGTTTGATGGAAAATCAGGCTGTTCTTGATTCGAGACCATTCTAGGGCTGATTTTTCTTGAGCATTTCCTTCTCCATATGCTATTTAATGGAGCTTTTTTTGGCTTTGGCCGAGTTTTCTTTAGTTTATGGCCAATCGGGGTCTCCAAAAT
Organism: Anastatica hierochuntica; assembly: GCA_900406275.1. NCBI lineage: Eukaryota > Viridiplantae > Streptophyta > Magnoliopsida > Brassicales > Brassicaceae > Anastatica > Anastatica hierochuntica. Next base: position 10,001 of record OVAN01007685.1, on the reverse strand, counting down.
GAAATGTGAGCACCTCCAAAACTGTTTAGGTAATTCTTCATATTTTTTCAATTTTTTTTTCATCTTTAGTGGTAAGACTTGGTTCAACTCCTTGGTAGGAGTTTCGAATAAACTGATTTTGTCGGTTTTGAGTCTCCGTTGAGCCAAAATCTGGTTATCGTCTTCGCCAGCCAATCTTTCACGTTTTTCTAGAAGTATTTCATGATTTTCATCTGGCGTGAAAGTTGGTTTGGTGTAGATTTCTCTTGAGATGTTCCGGTTGCGTTCCTCATCCTTTTGATCACATTTTTGAGACTTATGATCTTTAGGAGTGAATTTATGTGTGTCAAGTTTCACCCAAAACACGACACTACAGGTGCAAGTGCACAACGTAGTTGTAGTACTTCAGGTATCGATCCCACAAGAATGAGAAGTGCACTAAGGATCTATGGACTTTCGAATTAGCTAATAAGAAACAAAGAACATTTTGTTTTTGGTTTTAAATGAATTAAAGAATCAAAAGAGATCTGAAAGCAAAGAATAAATCAATGAAAGATAAACGTTAGACAAATAGGAAATCTTAGAAAACGTACACTAGCATGCAAGAGATCGACTTTCGGGTGCAGTTTTAGCTTAGGTATAGAACAAAACCTCGAATTATATCCTCTCTACTTTCAAGTTTTGGGGCACTATACCAATTAACAACCAAGGGACTCGACTTTCGCACGGTTCTTGTAGAAGAAAAGTATACATTAATTCTGTGTGTATGATTGATTGTTCACAATTCTAAATCGATCTACTTTCGAAGCCTAAATAAAATTGTGCACCAAATACTAGTTCCAGCTGTAATTCAAGCTTTTGGAATGGATACCACTATAGATCTACTCACTAACAAGCCTAGGAAGTGAGATAACATTGAATACGAACAAATGTGATAACGTTAATGATAAACCCTAATAGAATTGAATACCTAAACATACATGATCACGAACTCGTGACAACCTCCTGTATAACTAGCAAACTACTCATGTTAAACACGTAGGAAAAAAGAGTAGAAAGCATTTAATCAATCAAAGATAAGAGAGGAACGAGAAAAGTGATTTATTGATGAAACATAGAAGGAATATTGAATCCTTTGAGATGGAAAGGACATGACCCTAAAAGGTTCGTCTCTGCCTCCTTGAGACTCTAATCAAACCTTAAACAATTCAACTCTATAAAATCTAAAGGCTTAAAACATGTATAAAAAGCCTTTGTCCAATATTAGGTCAATTATGTTAAAATCGAGCCTTAAAGCCTTTCAACTTTGGCATCTTGTACAAGGGATTTTGACTTGAGTTCTTGGGATAAGAAAGGCCTGAAAGACATATACTTTGATTGTGTTGTTGTCTTAATTGAGACCAAAGTCGTGATCCTTTATTCTAGCCTTCCTACGCATCCTTCAATCTCGAGCCAACAGGACCAGTCTTCAGTGTATTATGTATAACTCTTTATCCAATGATCTAAATGATGTGAAACAACTTCCATATGAAATCTAACTCATTGATCTAGGTCATGTCCAAATCTTAGCAAAATCCAATGCTGGAAAGACCTTCATCTTTGATGATCTTTCTGATGCTCGTAAACTATCCAAAAACTAGTTTTTGCTCCAAATAGCTCTATAATGCTCCAAAGCGCATAGTTTAACCTGAAATGATACAAAATACTATAAATACAGGACAAATACCTTTTCATGTATAAAGTTGCTTAAAAACACTCATAAAACATACTAAAACATATAGGAAAAATGGTAAAATATTGGTTTTATCATGAAGCTTGAGCATAACCGTCATGTTGAAGTAATTGGGCAAGACCGAAGAGATTCAGCTTTCCATGTCACGCTCCTAGTTGTGGAAACTCTCGAAGAGGTTGACTAAGTTTCTGGTCATCTTGAAGAAAGGGATGGTCATGCATATGCTCGTTCATCCTTGGCTCCCTTACGTTCTGCAACAAAACAAAAACAAAAATAAGCAAAAAAGAAACTAAAAAACGAAAGAATAATGTCTAAGACTAAACTCAAATCAGAAAACCGTAGGAAATAAAAGTCCCTAGAAACAGCACCGTAGAACTTGATGGGAGTAAAGTCTTCACCCAAAATGAGTATCACTCAGCTGCAAGCGCACAACGTTGTGGTAGTATTAAGGGTATCAATCTACATTAGACTAAGCATGTACTACAACTATTCATGAATCAAATTAAGCTTAAACATAATATGATTTTTGGGGTTTTTTTGTTACTAAACTAAATTAAACAACAAGTAAAATGAAAATAAATAATTAAAATAAAGGTAATTCAAATGGTTAAAAGAGCTCTGCAGTAGATAAATCTATCGGAAATGTGATTCTAAAAATATCAATTTTCAGGGAAGCATTAAACACCGTTCTAAAACTAAAATTACAAATATAAATCCTCTTCACTTTCGAGGTTCAAAATTCTATGCTTAAATACCAAGGAGCATCTAATTGCGTACAACCCTGTAGTATATAAGCACGCATTAACTCGCTTAAGACTCAATTGTTCATAAAACCTTTATCGATCAACTTTTGTTGTCTATATCGGTTTTCCCATCAAATACTAGATCCAGTGATTTAAAATCTTTTAGAATCTAAATATACTCAAGAACAGTAACTAGGTGATCAAGTTAGCTATAATATTAAGAACAAGCAAAGATGAAGAACTAATCGATTACTCCCTACATTAATTTGATAAACTCATGAACTCATGGATCCCTAGATTATCTAAAACATAACAAGTGCATTCTCTGACATGGACAGAGATAAAAAGCAATCAATATCAAAAGGAAACATCTCAAATAGTATTAGAAACAATAAGAATTTAGAGTACTTCTTTATGATGATACAAGAGTAGGAATTTATCTCCCAAAAGCAAAGTTTGAGATAAAAATCTCAAATGGATTTAAGAAAGAAATGCCTCAGTTTATGCCTCAGTTTCTGATATATTTTTGGTGATAATAGGGTGGCTCTCCCTTCATAAAAGGCTAAAAACAAGCATATATAACATTAGGTCAACAAAAGTAGGTTTATGTTAAGTTGAGGTCGTAAATAAGCTGGGACCGGTTTATGCGGTGTTTTTTGCCCACACTAGTGCAACAGATCTTGCCAACCGGTCAGGGAAACGTGTGACACCGGTTGGTGCTACATTCTTGTCAAAACCTAGTCACAGTTCACTTATGACCACATTCCAGCTTCAAGGAAGACGAACCAGTCTTCACTAAAACGCTTATAACTTTTGATCCAAAGCTCCAATTGGTATGAAACTAAACCCATTTGAAAACTAACTCAAAATTATAGTTACTTTCTATATTTCATCAAAATCCATTGAGGGTAAGGCTTCCATCTTGGATGATATTTATGACGCATCGAAACTGTCCACAAACTGACTTTTGCTCCAAATATGTCCAAATTGCTCCAGAATTCATTTTCGACCTGAAATAACTTTTAAAACTACAAATACAAGAAAAATACAATTTGTTAAAAAGAAGAGCATAAAAATCTCTAGAAATGAATAAAAAACTAAGGTAAAAACATGTAAAAATACGATTTATCACCTTGGCGGAGATGTATGTCAATCCAATCACGAAGTTGCATAGAGTACCATCTAACATCATATCTGATCAAGATCCACAGTTTACGCCAACATTCAGGAAAGCTTTGCAAGGGCGTTGTGGCGTAAGCCCCTTGAATGTGAGAACGAGCAAGCTTAAATTTATAAAACCTAAGCCCACTCAACAATCACGCAAGAGAACGGGATCGATGTGTAGTGCTTAAGGTATCGTCCAAGGGTTTAGAGGCTTATCTAAAAGAACCTAAGCAAGGAGAATGCACTAAGAATCCTAGTCTAGGATGGTCGATTTAGATGGGGGTTGTCACTAGTCTCCATTAAATTTATCAAAGGTAAAGGCCAACGTAATCAAAAGGCACAAATAAAGGAATTAAATAAGCAAAGAATAAGTAAAAGGCAAGAAAGGAACAAAATTTGAAAGTAAACTATGACAAAGATCAAATCTAAAGATAGTAGAAATTGGTTCGGGCTTGATCTAGACTGATGATCGACTTTTCTAAGGCTTTATTAGAAGATTGAAGCTATNCCCCCCCCCCCCCCTTAATCGATCTACTCACTCTCATGGTGAAGATTTATTCACCCATACACATTACAAGGTTCAACTCTCGCTTGTTTCCTATAGAAACATGTATGTGATAGTGATCTACAAGCCCTTCTAGCAATCTAGCACCTAAGTAACATCCACTCTCATGGGCCCAAGTGAAGGACATAGATTTTATTCTCTCAAGCATTTCGTTGAACACTTCCTAGGCGTCAATGAGCAATCAATGATCTTTGATGAACTACACAAAACCTAGTAGAAATCTATGCCAAAATCTAGTCTAATCATTTATCACAACCCTAGATCTAACCTTAGCCTACTACATCTCAAGATCCTTAAGGGATCTGCTCAGTAAGTGTCATGGTAATCCAAAGACAAGACTTTGGTGTTTGAGCTTCCATGCTCTTAGATCTAAACAAAAGAGATGAAGAAGAGAAACACAATTCTAAATAAAAATATTTATTACAAGTCTTTAGATCTTGATAAGTATGAGAAAGAACAAGAAAAATTGTCAAAGAGATCAAAGGTTTCAAAGGTTATCAAAGGTGTGTTCTTAAAACATATGGGAGGCTATTTATACTAAAGGAAGGAAGAGAAGTTGTCCTAAAATTATTTTTTCCTCTGTCCAAAATGATTGACCTCAGGTCGGTGGCTTGGTCAATCAAAGCTCTCTGGAATCACTCGTGTGTATGTGGTTATCGATCCCATGCATGCCACTATAGACCAGCATGGTCGATAGCCACATGCATATGCAATTTGGGGCTTCTTCTTTGGTCCATTGTTAGCTCCAATTCCTCAATCCATTCCAAATGCATTTAGCACTTCATTCCCATGATTTCTTAGCTCCATATCCACCTTGAATCTATCCCTTGAGCCTCCATTAAGCCACTCCAAAAGTAGAACCTACAAATGCAAAAACGCATATGCATATGCAACTAACTCTAAAACTAGACTCTGGACTTAATCTATATGGATTCTAAAGCTAAAATGCAACATATACAACCTAAAAGTGGATGAAACTAAGCTAAAATGCATCTAAATATGCAAATTCAAGTCTTTTGGGGAGACACAACCGGATGATGATAACATGGGAAGACGAAGCGAGATTTTGTCAAAGTCATCCATAGTTCTCTATGGGATAGACTGAGGTAACAAAAGTTCCTTAGAATTCGAAATAAGTTTTAATGAGTTGAGGAGAATGCAATGACCCTGGTTAAGAGTAGGAACGATCGAGAAAACAAAAGTCTTCATAATAGATTTACCCATGGTAGGCTAAGTCTAGTTGTTAAAAAGAAGGAGATTGGCCGAAGGAAAATCAAAATGTGCATGGCGGATTTTATTTTGGCCAAGAGACAAGGATCAAGTAGCCACAAAAAGACGGATCGGATCGGATGTCATGGAATCGTAGGAACGACAATTTTGAAAGGAGGATTATGTCAAGAAATGACATATAGCCGTAACATATAAGATGTCTCAGAGGAATGCAGAGATGGTCAAGCAAACTCACGAATATGGCAGAAACTAAAATGATGACAAGTCTGACCGAACCAAGGAAGCTTTGTGTGCTGAAAGACTTAGGGGAAGCCAGTAGCAAGGAGAAAAACACGAGTAGGAAAACTCAAAAGGACATGAGTTTTACTTGAAAATATTGAAAACGGCATGTTCGGACGAACCGCAGGAAGGTCGTCGTGTACCGGGAAGTAGTTGTAGGAAGAAGGTCTTAACGGGCGATGTCTCTAAACCGGATTGCTGGAAAAAACTTCTAGAAGCTTTTAGTGAGTGTTAACTCGTTATTAGGTGGAAGATTCTGTAAGGGTTAGTCTGACACGTGTCACTCGTTAAGTGAAACTAGTCACTTTTCACAAAGAGTGTGACATATGACGGAAATGCGAACACTTGCCAACCTAATCCCATGCATGATTTTGGCTATAAAAGGAAGTGAACCACCCGTAGTTTTTTCATCCTTGAAACCTTAGCTAAACCATTGCCATTTGACAAGAGAAAAGAAACTTAGAGTTTCTAGTGAGGAAAATCGAGAGCTTGGCGAGATCTTAGGGTGAGAGAGGGAGGTTAGGAGTGGAGTTTCTATAAGTTTAACCCTTTCGTAGGTAGTTATCTTTTAGATTTATTGGTTATAGCTTTGATCCTTGAGTATTGTTTCGATTTCAGAGGAAAACTCTGAGAGAGCAAAACTAGGAGCCGACGTAGGTAAAACCAAGCATAGATATATTAAACTGTGGGTGAGTCTCGAGTGTGTGTGTGTTTGCAAGTTCGTAGTTTAGTGCCGAAATGAGCCTAAGCGTAACTCCGCATGCAAACATGATTAACAATTTGTGTAGGTCGAGGATCATGCGTATATGAAAGGAGATTATGCATGCATATATAAAGGTAGTGTAGCCGTGTGGTTCACCGTGAGTATCTACTAAAGACAGGTGGTCTTAGTAGACGAATCGGGTGACAGTTGTGGTTTATTTGGTTGTGTGTGCTTCAACTATTTGCTTGCATGTTTGTGAATTTATTTTCCTTTCATGTTCAAGTACTGTAGCTTAGTAGTGTGGATCATTTTACTTTGTTTGTGTGATGTGTTTCCATACTTGCTTAGACCAGTGAAATGATTGTGGTGGTAGTACATGCATTTAGGTAGTCATAGGTTGTACACCGTAACTAGATGCATGTAGTCTAATTGTAGATTAGACGGTGATGTCATCGTAACTTGACACTCGCCAGGTGGCTTGGAGAGTCTCTTATGTTTAGAAGTCGCATATTACTAGAGGTATGTACCCCCCACTAGAACTTCCTCTCGGGCTTGCGAGATGGAGCATGTGTGAAGGCGAGACTTGGTAGATCCATGGTCGCACCCTCTGGGACGAGTAACTGCATGATAATGTTGCATAACCAGGCCGAGTGAGGCTTACCAGTAGAATAACATTATGGCAAAAACTTGTAGTTGGCTTGTGAACAACAGAACAGTGTGACTTGTGAGTTTACGGTTCAAGGAGATTAGCTAAAAGATGCAGAAACTTGTCGTTGGTGGAAGGGACCTAAGATGAGTGGAACATGTGTTGCGATAGAGTTTCTTAGTGTAAAACCTGCAACTGTTTAAGCACTCATGGAGTATAACGTAAAACCCGTAACGATATATACTTAGCCGAACATGCGTGTTAGTAGAGTGTTAGATTGAGACTAGGATAGGTGGACCTAGATTCATAGTGTTGCTTAGTGTAAAACCCGTAAGGGTCTACACACTTATTAACTAGTGGTAGTTCTACCTTCCGTTTGCATGTAGTCTCTGTGGTAGAGTTAGTCTAGTTAATATGTGGATTGCTTCCTTTCTGGTTGTGTGATTGCTTGCTTGCTTGTTTATTTAATGCGAGGCTGGGGTGGGATTATCCTGTAGTAGTTGGGCTGAGGCTCACTGAGTGACATTAGGTTGCTCATCGCTCTATTTTTTTGCAAGAAACCCTTAAGCAGAAATTAGTGTAGCGTGCAGACTTAGGGAGTCATCGTCGATTATAGTTGTTTTTCTAGAAGTCTAGTGAGTATTATGTACTTTTGGTTTAGCCCTACGTTGTGCGCAACCAATATAAACATTTGTAGATGTTTTCCCCGCCTAAGTATAATTAAATAAATAGATAGTTTTTGAGTACTGGAATGCACAACTTATATAAACCTTGTTTATGTTGACACAAAGCCAGGCTTCGGTACGGGTTGCAAAGCCTTAGACCTTGGTCTGGTGGATTCGAGGGTTCAGGATAGATTGGTTGATGATCCAAATCTATTTTAGAGACTTGGCTGATTTGTTCTGATTCTCTCGACTGTGGAATTTCTTGACCGTTTGTCGCTAGTCCGACCATGGACGGTTCGGGGGTGTTACACTCGGGGTCTCCAAAATTTCCACACCATTGGAAACATACATCTTGCTTCCTGATCTCACTTTGGTCACCCTGGCCACCTTGGTTATCTTAAAGTCCTCAAATGATTTTGACGCATATCAGCCATGTTGCCTGTAAAAAGAGGTAGACGACAAGTCAAAAAATGGATAGCGGTAAAGAAAGAAAAGATAGAGGGATAAAAGCTTACCCCGAACACTGCTTTGCGACAACGCCAATGGGCTCAATAGAAAAAGTGACCTTCCTCTCCACAACAGGGATCTCACGCTCTCTTACTTTCTCCTCTCCTCTAGGAGCCTCTACATAGCAAAAAGAAAAGGTCTAAACCAGGACCAAAAGAAAATTCAACGCAAAGGTTCATCCTAAACCTTCTCGTTTTCCCTTTTTAGCTCCTTTACTTTTGGAGCACCAACTCTGGGGTCGAAGAAGTAATATCCTTCACCAAAGGATACTGGTGAGAAGTATTAGAAGTATAAAGGTTCGTTGATCCCCAGGTCATAGCCGTGGAAATCATTGAGAACTTAGATAGTTGTAAGTATTCTCCAAGAAAGAGGATTCAACTGAGAAGGGGCATTATCATGAAGTGTATGGCACCTTTATCAGCTGAGCATGGAGCTTTTCCTTTACTTCCGCCTCTAGATAGCCCTCGTATATGGCTATTTTGTTGGCTGGTCATGCAGATGCCTGATAAACTGTACTTTACATATTTTTTCTGAGGTTTTTATTCATTTTTAGATATTTTTATGCTTTTATTTATCAAAAATGGTAGTTTCCTCATATTTATAGAGTTAAACTTTTTTTTTAGGTCGAACAATACATACTAGAGCAATTTGGACGCATTTGGAGAAAAAGTCAGCTTATGGACAGTTTTCATGCATCTAAAAGATCATCTCATATGACGATTTTCTACTCAATTTAATTAAAATCTCAAAAGAACATCCCTACACCTATGTAAAACATCAAAATCCATATGTATATTAGTATATACGGTAATCTTATATATATGTGCAAGTTAAGATGTATACATGAGTACGTACGTATGTACCAGCAATTGCTTTGTGCACATTGTTAGGTAGAAGTTCCGCCATGGCAAATGGTAGTAGTCGTTGCATAAACACATGGCAATCATGACTTTTCATACCTGAGAATTTACCTTTCTCTACACATCGTGAAAGATTTGATACAAACCGATCCGGAAACTTGACTCCAGATGCCACCCATTGGAATAGCGTTGTCTTCGCTGAACTCGATAATTTGAATATAGGGACTGGCGCTTTACCATCATTGGTTATGTGCAATTCACTCCTTCCGCATATCTCAGGCAAGTCAAGTCGTGATTTGTAATTATCTTTACTCTTTCCCTGCACATTCAGAAGTGTATTCATGATGTTATCAAAAAAGTTCTTCTCGATGTGCATCACATCAAGATTGTGTCAGAGGAGATGATATTTCCAGTATGGAAGCTCCCAGAAGATACTTTTCTTATGCCAATTATGCTGTTCAGATAACCATCAGGCATATTGGGCGGAACATGCCAATTCCCCCCCC
>OVAN01007684.1:0-19301 GCA_900406275.1 Anastatica hierochuntica | reverse complement strand
AAATATCGCAAACACCAATCCGCGCGTAGCGCGGACATAGTCCTAGTATTAAAAAAAAGAATAAATTCTTATGTTTTATCCCAATGTAATACATTGTTTTATTTGATAAACTAAAAAAAATTACAAACATTTTTATTGAAAAGATAAAACGATACTTAAATTGAAACAAAAGTTAACTTCTACAACGACATTTAAAAAGAAACGGAGGGCTTAACATCGGTGTAGTTTGTGAAAAAATGTCACTAGTCGGAGTTGCCACGGAGCTTAAAAACTCATGTAAGGCCCATTAAGAGTTATAATCCATAAAAGGCCCATTAGGTTTTCTTCTTAATACCATCATCATCTTTATATTTAAATCGCCGCTGATTCCGAAACTAGGGTTTACGCCACTGAGATTTTGTCACACAGACGAAGAAGAAGAAGAAACGATGCCGGCGGCCAAGGAGAGGAAACCGAAAGTCAGCAGAAACCCTGAGCTAATCAGGGGCGTTGGCAAATACTCAAGGTCTCAGATGTATCACAAGAGAGGTTTATGGGCTATCAAGAAGAAAAACGGCGGCGTTTTCCCTCGTCACGACGCTAAGGCGAAGGTCGAAGCTCCGGCGGAGAAGCCGGCTAAGTTTTATCCGGCGGAAGATGTTAAGAAACCACTCGCTAACAGACGCAAGCCGAAACCTACTAAGCTTAAGTAAAAATCAATCTTCCTTTCTTTGATTCCTTTTGGATCTGATCGTTGAAATGTAAAGATTTAGCGAATTTCAATTGAGCTCTGTGATCATTGTACATTTGGGTATTTGTAGATCTAGTATTACTCCAGGAACAGTGTTGATCATACTTGCTGGTAGATTCAAGGGTAAAAGAGTTGTCTTTCTCAAGCAGCTTGCTTCTGGTTTGCTTTTGGTTACTGGTGAGCTTTTGAATCTCTTTTGTGTTCGATTGTTTTCGAAATTTCGAAACTTTGTTTCATATTGATTTCTTCATTTTCAGGACCTTTCAAGATCAATGGTGTTCCATTGAGACGTGTTAACCAATCTTATGTGATTGGAACTTCGACAAAGGTTGACATTTCTGGAGTTAATGTCGAGAAATTCGACGATAAGTATTTCGGTAAAGTTGCCGAGAAGAAGAAGAAGAAAGGAGAAGGCGAGTTCTTTGAAGCTGAGAAAGAGGTAATTATACAGAAGCAGAATCATCTTTATGCATTTGGGTTTTCGATTTGAGTAATCGAAAACTTATCGTTTTGCTATTCGAGTAGGAGAAGAAAGAGATCCCGCAAGAGAAGAAAGAAGATCAGAAGACTGTCGACACGGCTCTGATCAAATCCATTGAAGCAGTTCCTGAGCTCAAGACTTACCTCGGTGCCAGGTTCTCATTGAAACAAGGAATGAAACCACATGAGCTCGTTTTCTAGATTTGTTGCTCATTTCTTGAATTTTCAAGAACATCTGTTTCTTTGTGTTTTTCAACTCTTCAATCTTAGCTGGATATTAAAGATTTTATCGGATTTATACAATCAATCTAGTTCTAAACTTTTGTTGTTATGAATGTTTATTTTTGAGAAGAAAATGGTAAGAATTTGGATGATTATGAATTGATTTTGATACCTTAATAATCAACCATTTATACCTTAATATGTTTTACGTAATAAAAATAAATTAAAGCTATATAAAAACTACAAATGATACTACTAATGAAACATTATAAATTCATGAATATAGACAATGACATTGTTCTAAGAAACCATAAAGACATTAACTAAAAGAAACAAACAATACCATTAAAAACATAAACAAGAAACGAGAATGTAATGCAAGTAAGATCAAGTAGAATCACATTTCTTATCCGTACGATTGTTACGACGAGCACAGCAACCGCAAGAGTAGACGGTGATGAGGAGAACGATGAGACAAATGTTGAAAACCAAAAGATTTCTCCACTCTTCTCTTATGTTCACTAACACACCCGCTCTACACGCGTTACAGCTAAAACATAACTCCGTCTGCACGTTGCTCCACGCACCGCAGTCGCCGTTTTCAACTGCAACCGCGGTTTGGTTTTTGGTCGGCGGTATCCAGAACGTCGCGTTTCTAAACTGGAAGTTGCAATCCGAAGGTGGTTTACAACAACCTGACTGCTCAAAAAAAGAAATTTAAGATTAATGCATACAGATTAAGAAAGTATGGAGTCTTATACAATTTATCTCGTTTACATAAAAACATCATTAAAAGTACCTGGATTGGAGATAAGTTCTTGTGATAAAACTCTTCAGCGATCTGACTAACACGATCATCATTCAAATCATCACAAACGTTAGCCTCAACCAAACAACTCCTAATCCCAACCCATCTCTTCCCACTAACGAATCCGTTAAGCCACCTCGAAAAATCGACCGTTCGATACTCTCTATACCCGCGACCAGAGACAACACGACCGGCTCCTTTGTTGGTAACAAAGAAGAGAAATATCGAGAAAACTATCAGCGCGACAATGCCTGAAAACAATATGATCAAGTAACAAACCATAGCGAGATTGTTCTTGAAACAAGAACCTATCACTCCTATTAAAGACACAACAAAGAGAATGACTCCGGTCGTGAGAAGTGGTGCTCGAACCGCTGATTCGCAAGCGGTAACGTCTTGGTGAACGAACATGTAAATCGAATAACCAATGGCTGATGCGCCTGCTAACATCACCAATGTGTTGGCTAGACCCACAACGAAGTTGCTTACTCGAAACATTTTTTTTTTGCTTTGGTTCTCGTGTGAATTTTGGAGTTGATGGTTTTTGTTTCGTAACGTGTTTGTGTGTGTATGTGTGTTTTTAAGGAGTCGTGGGAACGGTTGAGTTTGTGGGTAGTGGAGGATAATTAGCCACTAGTTTTAGTGATTAATTACTTGTTTATGCCACTGAAGTTAGAGGAAGTGTGTGTCGTGGGGGTTTAAGAGGAAGATCCGTTAGTTTAGAGAGAGTGGTTTAATTAGATTTTGACAATGTCTTATTTCCGCGTTGCTTACACTAAATTATCAGTTTTAAAGAGATTATTTTTTTTTGTGTAGCTGTCTATACGGGATCTAGAAAAGCAACTAAAATGGTTTCGGCGAGAACCGAAAATATGAGCCAGTTTTCAAAGACAAAACATATGCTTGCCTAGTTGGCAGCTCTTCATTATATTCGAAGATGATCTTTCAACACATCCAAAATTTTTTTTATCATGTTTCACATTTTATTATGGTTAAATTTGCTTGTAGTATCGAATTCTACCCTTGTAGTTTAGAGTTTTTATTTTTTATTTTTTTTCCCGCCCGTTTAGAGTTTTTATTATGGTACAGATTTGTGTACAAACAAATGTGGTATTATTTCGTATGAAGAAAGCAAATGTGGTATTTGTTTCCAATTATATCTAATTGTGTTTTTGTAAGGTTTTGATTTTGGTTAGAATTTAGTCTTTAATTAAATATTCTCAATTGTCGTTTCAACCAAGTTTTATTTTATCGTAAATAGAATACGATTAAAAGTATCTACAACATACTATTAGTATCCGATTTTTAAATAATTATAATGATTATTTATCCTTATGATTTTGACTTCTCTATGTTGAAGAATCTAACTCTTTTGGCATGCAACTTTGAATAAAGAAGAAGCAAACTCTGAAAACTCCTCTCATTACCAAAACTATGTACCTGAAAATAACCCAAACATTTGTCGAATTTTCGAGAGTTGTCGAAAATGTAAATTAGGATTCAAGCAGCGACTTTGATGTTTTGAGAAGGGATCTTTTTGGCAGAGCTTTCTTTAAAGTCGAGCATTTTGTTCAGAGCTCCGACATAAGCTTTGACGCTTGACACCACAATATCCATTCCTGCTCCGGTTCCACTGCAATACACAGACACAGCTCGTACCGTGTTTATAAGGAATCAAACAGACTTGTATAGTCGTCCGGGGATTGAATGAGAAATGAAGTAAAAGGAGGATACTCTACCTAAAGGTCCTCTGAACTTCTTCACCGGTTATTGCGTTTGTAGATGAGTAATTGTTGTTTCCGCGGATTAGAACTCTTGTGGTTGCGATAGCATCTATGCCTTCTGTTACTGCATTCAATGAGTACTCCAGCAGAGTCGTCGGTTCCTAAAGGAAAAAAACAAAAGTTTTTAAATAACCGAGAAGGATCCACAGGTGAATTTTATCTGTAGATAAATAAGAGAGTACCTTTACGATAAGATCGACTGCCTTGTAAGCTGAATCAACTGGCCCAGTTCCAATAGAACAAGCGACATGCTCTTTACCATCAGCATCAGCAAGTTTAACGGTTGCTGTTGAAAGCCCGAGCGTTCCGCAAGTTATCTGCATTCCGATTTTTTAAGTTCAATGAGAAAGAGCTAAAGATAACGAAAAAGGAAAAGAGAATTCACATCTCAGATCCCGATTTACCTGAATGTCCAGGAGTTTCCATATAGCTTCTGGCTGGAAAACTTCATCAGATACTAAAGCTATTATGTCCGCATCGGTAACTCTCTGGATCAGCAAGGGAACATATAGGATCAGGAGATATTACATGAACCCTCACGAGCATTAAAATACTATAAAGGGCAAGCGCGGTTACAACTTGAGATAGGCAGCGAAATGAAAAACGAGGACTAGACATTTGAATAAATAATATGATACCCAGAAGCAACTACCTTTTTCTGCTCAGCCACGGTTTTGAAGCGCCAGAAAATGTTACTTAGTTTCTCATCATCCAATTCATAACCAAGCTGGAAAAGTAGAAAACGTAAGAGGGAATTAGTGAGCAGCGTCTCCCACAGAGATAGTAATACAGAGTGTGTATTAATATAGATTGTTGTGTACCTCAGTCAAACGGTCTTTCAGTGCATGACGCCCACTGTATAATTGATGAACACACAAAAGCCAAAACCAACAGTCAGACTCCAGGTATAAAAATATACATGCATACACTAGCATGTACAATTGCCAAACAATCGGCGCCTACTAGAGTCTTGAACTTTTAATAAGACAACAAAAATTGAAGGTTTACTGGCAAAACGGACTACACACGAAAACACTTCCATACCTGAGCTTTCCCAAAACAATGCCGGCATCATTTGATCGTTCAAGTCCAATCTCTTCAGGGCATATAATTTCATATGTGCCCTTGTGTTTCAGCATTCCATCCTAAAGAGAAGCATAGAAAGTAGTTAAGCACAGCTAGAGAAACAATCATGATGAGTTTATTACAGGCTTATATAATCAGGCAGAGGATAATAAGGGATGGAACATAAGAATACTGACTAACAAGTTACCACCTACAGAAAAATTATACTTAGCAAAGATAAGAAAAACAGGTTATGAGAAAACCATATATCTTTATCAAAAAAGAGTGACCTCGTCACTGAATAATCAAAGTATTACAAAGACGATCTTTATCAACTGACCTGATGAATACCGCTTTCATGTGCAAAAGCATTTGCTCCTACAATAGCCTTATGGGGCTGCGTATGCATTCCAGTGTACTCTTCAACCTGAGATAACAAGTCGCTAGTTATGAGAGACCTTATATGGAAATCTACAACCTCTTTCCCTTTTTTAAGAAAATTAGTATTTGTCACCAAAATGTAAAGAATGAGGTTTAAAACAAGTACCATCTTGCTTGTCATAACAATGTGTCGAGTATCAATTCCAGTATACAGACCTCCTAATACATGATCTCCACGGCATTTTATGGCCATCACAACCTACACTTACAAACAAATCATTGGGTACAGATTAAGTAACCCATTGCAGTGCAAGCAGAGAGTAAAGTAGCTACAACCCTAAGACAGAATAATCAAGCAGCTAAGAATGGAAAATTGTCAATTTCTCACCCGGTATCTTTTAGCTTTACCAACACATCTTCATTCTACTTCAGGTAATTGTAGCCAAAACTATACTAAAGCTATCTCTTAACTTCACCTCCACATGCTATGCTAAGACTCGTAATATAAGACATTTAGTCTTTTAAAATCATACTAGAGAATACTATTCAAGATTTCTCACTGCTAGTGATTATGACTGCCTATTACACTAAGAATTTTCTCCGCTGAGTAAAATCACCGACCTCTTCCAGAGAAGCGTTTCCAGCCCTTTCACCGATTCCATTAATCGTCACTTCCACCTGCCTCGCACCAGCATGCGCCCCCTGAGCTCAAAAAATGGTCACCACAAATTAGCATTACATACATAAAACGATTTGACTAAGCAAAAGTTGTTGAGAAACATACAGATAAAGTATTAGCCGTAGAGAGTCCAAGATCATTCTGACAATGTGTTGAGATGATAACATTTTCGATTCCAGGAGTATTAGCTTTTATATCAGCAATCAATTGACCAAACTCACTAGGCAATGTTATACCAACAGTATCAGGTATGTTTAGTGTTGTTGCTCCAGCTTTTATAACTTCACCAAGAATCTCATACAAATACTCTCTCTCGGATCTGCAGAAAGCAAAAAGGATAATGAATCTCTGGCCAAAAGAATCAAATCCCAAAATCTCAAAAAAGTAATCGAAAACCTTCCGGCATCTTCAGGACTAAACTCGACGTCTTCGCAGCCTAAGCTTCTAGCGAATCTAACCATGTTTCTAGCGATTTCGATGACTTCCTCTTTGCTTTTCTTGAGTTTATGCTCTAAGTGAATGTCACTGGTGGCGATGAACGTGTGGATCCGAGGTCGTTTCGCGTATTTCACGGCTTGCCACGCCGTTTCGATATCTTTCCGATTGCATCTAGAGAGTCCACAGATGACAGGGACATAGCCATTTTCATCGACGTTGTTTCCGATCGTTTCCGCTATGGTTTTCACCGCTTCGAAATCGTCTTTAGAGGCGGCGGGAAATCCAGCTTCGATTATGTCTACGCCGAGCTTAGCAAGCTGACGAGCGATGTCGAGCTTCTCCTTGGAGGTGAGAGTAGCGCCGGGAGATTGTTCGCCGTCTCGGAGAGTAGTGTCGAAGATGCGGACGTAGTTGGGATCTGAAATGCGGTTAGGGATGTATTCAGGACGGCGACGGCGGAGAGAATGAGGAGAAGGATCTGAGACGGAACACGAGAGGCGAAGCGATTCGCGGCGGAGGGAGACGGGACGGTGATGGCATGGTCGGAAACGGAGTGAAACAGGTGTGGTTTTTGAGGAGAAAGATGGAAGAGAAGGTGATGAGAGAGTAGGGTTCCTTAACAGAAGCGAAGTCGCCATTGTACAAGAGAGAGAGAAGAAGAAGAAGGTACAACGTGGCGGCTAACTTTGCTTCAACACTATCTGTTCATCACTCTTTTAAACGCACACAAAAAACATTTTTTCATAAAAATTCTATAAAAAAATCAATTTTACGCCAAAATCCATTTTATTAAACTAATAATGAACTTTCAACCCGAAAAAGTTTATCGGGAACGAAAGTGCAAATATGGGCAAACAAAGATAGCCTAACGAAATCGTCCAACTAGTCAGCAAAAGACGACAATTCCAAAAGGTATTGACCATCCAAATCAGCCGTATACAGTCCGTAGCAAAGGTAATTTCTGTTGTTTCTGATGAACTCAAGATCTTCATTCTCTATAAAAGAGTTTTTAGTTCCGTATGCAGAGAAGACTAGGTTTTGCGAATAGGAATACTTCTATATCCATTCTTTATGAGGATGTCGAGCTATGCAAGGATCCAACCGAATCCACAGCAAGTGTCACATAGGCTCCAGGAATTATCTATGTAACAAATCGAACCTATGGGTGAGGAGACTAAAAATTCGACCGCATAGATGGACATTTAACCACCTAACAACTATAGATATTTCGTTTTATATATTTGTATTTTGGATCTCATTTGTGGACTATATGAGTAAAAAAAAGGTGTTTAAACTTTTCAATTTCTTAATCCAAAAATATCATCCACAACACATGTCAATGAAAATCACAAGATAAATTAGACACGAGCTTGAAACCTCCCAACCATCGCTTTAAAACATACTCCTTCACTTTCTTCACATCATCTCCAAGCACATTACACATCGCCTTCACATAGTAAGACGGTAACTTTCCGTCTATCCTCACAGAGAACATTACGGCACGAGCCGTGTCTCTGCAGAAGCTGTCCACGAGTGACTTGAACATTAATGGCTTCTTGATTTCGAGCGAAGACCTTGGTGGTTGTGACCTGTCGATGTTTCTTTGTATGCAAGTTTCCATATGGCTTAAAGAGGAAGCAGAGATGGCGAGGAAGGTCATGACGAAGAAGACGACTATGATGCTCATGGAAGTCTTCATTGCTTTATGTCTTCTCTTGTTGTTTCTGATAAAATAGAAAAGAACATAGACATTTTTATATAGTGATGTTAAGTAACATAGAGGTTTGAAACTTGCTTCGCATTAAAAGAAACAAATCAGTTTGTTATGTTTAAATTTAATTTGGGGTTCTAAATGTTTCAACAGTTTTCAATTTGTGTGTATCAGTTTGTTATAGAAGTCATAGGAAAGTTACAACATCGCTTAGAAACTTACCATAACATTTATGTCTAGACCGCAAGTGGTTTCATTTTCAGAAGCATCGCTGTTTTGGTTCGGGTTTTGTTACTGGGAGTTTTGGTTCGGACAAACATGGTCCCAACCAAAACTTCGGCGATACATCTTTATCGATGGCAATGTAGTGGCCCCTTGGCCGGCCGTGGAAGGAGTTTCGCGAGAAGGTAACTATAGAGATGGAAATTGGATATGTAGTCCAAGCTTCCGGGTGGATGTTATAGGTTTCCATCGTTGCTCGGCTAGCGAGCATTGTGTATGGAGATCATAAGAATAGGGATCAGGTCGCGGATGTAACGAAGAGAGTTAAAAGGGATGGATATAAACCAGTTATGCCGGAGGAGGCGCCCGCAAAGTTCCTGGTTGAGGTGATTTGTTACCGGAGTGACGAATTAGCTAACTTAGATTACTGACATTATGATTCGACTTTTAGATTTTCTGATAATGTCACGCGAATCCGAGAAGTTATTGAATGAACCAAAAGATTTTCTTACGTAACAGAACAAATGTGACTCACTCTGAATCTAACAGAGGGAAAGAAAGTCTCTTTCTTGGTTCAAATTCCAAAGTAGACGCAGTCGGATGAACAAAATACCCGATTATAGGTGACTGATGACAGCTTCGACTTCCTGTGGAGTGTAGAGATGATAAGCGGGTGCTACCTTGGCAATGTCCACGTTATTCGGAGTCACCTACACAAACAAGAAGTTTTAGATGGATCTTAATCTGTAAACTTGTATAGTTTTTTATTGAAGAGTTTGTACCTTTTCTTCCATAACTTGCTTGAGGATAGACACGGCGATCGTCTCAGCTTCTTGAAGAGACAAATCCTGCAATAAAATTAACGAAACTAAAGTTTAACGGCGGAGTAAGTGATGCAATAAAGTTATTGGTTGAGAAATTATTTCGAAAAAGCTGAGTTTTACTTTGTTGAATTGCTCTTGGAGAGAACTATCAGCTCCTTCTGATCCTGAACCAATTGCCTTTGCGTTGCACTGCCAGAAAGTTCCTGACGGATCCGTGTAGTACCTGTAACAACGCGGAGTCATTTACAAATAAGATTAACTAACTTCAGCACAAGTGAACCATACTAGCTCGACTAATGCAAAGAAGAACTTACAAGCTTGGTCCGTTTTCATCATGACCAGCAATGAGAAGAGATACTCCAAATGGCCGAGACTGTAATAACATTCACTAAAAGAGAGAATCAGTAATTGTCGGAATGTAACAACTAATTATGGGTATCCTAGTGTCATGGTTTGGTTCCAGTAATCAATGATTCCAATTTTGATTATTACCATTGATTCCTCGTCTCCTTCACCAAACCGTAAAGCCAGATCACACAGTGCTTGTGTTGTGGACTCTACAGTCATTGGCTCACCATAGGAGAATCTATGATTCTAGACACAACAAGCAAACAAGCAGTTAATTAACATAAAGCATCCTTTAATGCTAAAAGGAAGAAGAAAAAGAGAAACGGAAACCTCACCTGAGTCTCAACTCTTGCATGCTCAACGAGTGTACGAGCATCAGCGATTAAACCACTCATGGCACAACCAATATGGTCATCAATTTCCATGATCTTCTCCACACTGCTCGGCTCCTGAAGAGAAAAAAAAAGTATATCATCATCATACACTGTCAAAACAGATAATATTAAAACGAACATAGAATGCTTATTTCATCATATTTTCGTATACAACCCGGGAGATGCTCATTGAACCAAAGAAAACACAACAGATAACAACTTAGAAAGCGTAGAATTCGAACTAAACCAGTAAAGGCGAAGTGATACGCTTCTCGACAGCAAGCACAACTCCTTCTTTCGTCTTTACACCAATTGCAGTAGAACCAAGCTGCAACAATCACATTCTCATCAGAGACTCAATATACATAATCCATACATCAGTGGAAACCCCACTAAAGCGAGAAAATGTAAGCCCTGAATCATACTCTAGAGAAAAACCCTTTCTTAAACTGTTCTCGATGCTGCTACTATCTAATATCCATTAACAGAGAAGTTGCATTGATAGCTTCAATGGCCAAAGTTCCTCAAAGACATAATCCATTCACAAGTAAAAGACCCTTTTCTTCAAATCTATCTCTATGAAGGGAAGGCTAATAGAGAAAGTTACCTTGATAGCTTCAATGGCATATTCGACTTGAAATAGCCTTCCTTCAGGTGAGAAAGTGTTGACTCCTCTGTCATACTCAGTCCTATGAGCAACGAAATCAACAAAAGGGGAAATTACATTTAAGCAAAACCGAGATTGATTCAAAGAAACTGAAGAAAATTGCAGTGAGCCCAGAAGCAGAAGAACATGGATTTGGTAAATATGGAGTACCTAGTGAGAAACATCTTCTTCTTCTTCTTCCGCGAGCGACTTTGGATCTGCAAAACCCAAGAAGGTTTAGGGATCTGAGTAAATCCAGAAACAAAGAAACATCACTAAGAACTTGTTGAGATTTAGAAGAAAATCTCACCTGCTGAAAATTGATCTGCGAATCGAAAGAAAGACACTGTTTGCTTTTTACAAAGTTGTTTTTGTTCTTCTTGAATAGCAAGTTAGAGAAAAGGTTCGAAACGCGCCGTTTTATAAATGGGCTTTAATGGGTCTCGTCTAACTTTATATGGGCTTGGGTACGGGTCTTTTCGGACTTTTAGATTTTCACATCATGTGCAAGTCCTATTCGGATATTTTAAATTCGAGTTCGGATTCGGCTCATCGAGGTTAAGTACTCGAAATCAGAGGTTTTTCCGAATTTTTCGGATATTTAGATCCATTCATGAAATATCCGAAGTAACGCAAATGCTCAATTCATTTTAATACTTAGTCCGAATTTGTTTAAATTTATTTGTGGTACTTATTCATATTTCAGTCGTTCATTTGTGGGGAGCTATAATTTATTGGGCAGAGTTGGTGATTTTGCAAAGTTAGCGTAGTAAACGCGAATATATGAAAATTCAGGGAGTCAAATGATAATAGTATCCTTAATTATGTATTAAGGAGAGTTAAACATCATTACAAAGCATAAACCCCAAAACATCTCTCTCTTTCTCCCTCTTGAAATTGGGAAAATGTGGAGAAGATCGGCTTCGTTCATCCTCGATAAACACGACAACAACAAACCCATTTCTCTAACTCCGTCGTCGATCGATTCTCCTCCTCCACCTTCTACTTCAATGGCCGAAGAAAACCCTAACCCTATCTCAGCTTACTACCAAACCCGAGCGGCGCACCATGGAGTCGTCACCAGCGATTGGCTCGAACAAGCTCAAGCCGCCGTTCGCCGTTATCCCGACCATGATGTTTCTCCCGTCGCCGGAAGACCCTTTAGCGTGATTGAGGAATTTAATAGCTGGAGACAGCAGCCCGATTTGGCCGAAGCTGTTGCGGCGATTCGTGCTCTTGCGGCGGTTATTAGGTCTAGCGAAGCCACCACCATGATGGAACTCGAAATCGAACTCAAGAAAGCTTCTGATACTCTTAAAGTAAGCACCTTTCTTCTCTTGTTAAGCATTTGCTTCATGCCCTGAAGATAACTTAGGTTTATTGCTTGTGGCGTTGATCGAGCCATTGCACTGGGCTTGTTTGAGGATTTGTAGCGTTGTGAATTCTTCTCGGCATTGATTCGATGAATTTCTTATCGTTAAACACTCTCTGGTGGCTTAAATGGCGAGATTTGATCGATCTTTTAGTCCTGCTTAAGTAGTTGCTTTGAGTTATGTTCAAGGTAGAACTCTAAAACTGTAAGATTGTTTTCACATTTCAGTCGTGGGACACAACCTCTATATCCTTAACAGCAGGATGTGATCTATTCATGCGCTATCTGACTCGAACATCTGCTTTAGAATTTGAGGATTTCAACTCTGCTAAATCTCGCGTACTTGAACGCGCTGAGAAGTTTGGGGAAATATCTTGCAAGGTCAGTGGTTTATACTTAGATACATTAGTAATCCGAGGGAGGGTTTTTGATTGAACGGTAATTTCGTTTTTGCAGGCCCGAAGGATAATTGCAATGCTTAGTCAAGATTTCATATTTGAAGGGTGTACTATACTTGTCCATGGATTCTCAAGAGTTGTATTCGAAATACTAAAGACCGCCGCTCAAAACAAGAAAACCTTTCGTGTTTTGTGCACGGGTTCTTTTCTCTAAACTTTGAGATTTATCGGGTCTGTCATTTTCTAGTGATCTCATTATGCTTTTCCTAACATTTATGTGCATTCGTGGAAACAACATCCAGAGAGTAGGCCGGATAAGACCGGAGTGCTGCTAGCTAATGAGCTTGCAAAGCTTGATGTTCCAGTGAAGCTTCTGATAGATTCAGCTGTGGCCTATAGCATGGATGAAGTAGACATGGTGTTTGTTGGAGCTGACGGAGTAGTTGAAAGTGGCGGGATAATTAACATGATGGGTACTTACCAAATCGCTCTCATCGCTCACAATATGAACAAACCAGTCTACGTAGCAGCAGAAAGTTACAAGGTACAGCCACTCAAACTGAAACTTTTGCAATGTGGTTTGCGGAAACACTGTGGTTCATCGTGTTCTTTTGTTGTTTTCTTGCAACCGATACAGTTTGCACGGCTCTACCCGTTAGATCAAAAGGACTTAGAGCCGGCCTTACGACCTATTGATTTTGATGTTCCCGTTCCTCCTACAGTCGAGGTAGAAAGATCTGCAAGGGACTACACTCCTCCTCAGTACTTGACTCTACTCTTCACTGATCTTGGCGTTCTCACTCCATCAGTAGTAAGTGATGAGCTAATTCAGCTTTACTTGTAAGTAAAGCTAAGCTAGTCTTCTTCTTCCTAAAGCTTCTCTGAAAATTTCCTTTTTGTATAAAACTTAGATCCAACATTTTTGGCTATACACATACATAATCTTCTATGATTCTACTGCTTATGTTGAAGTTTTTGGTAGGATATGGATATTATGTGACTTGTGATCTTTACTCAATATATATACCTCTTAAACCTCAACTTTTATATGCTATAATATACATATTGTAGGTTTTTGATTCTTGATTATAATTTTTCTATAGATTGTGGTGTACATTATAAAAACCATCTTATAAAATCAAAGACCATCTTAATTTTAATTTTTTATATAGCTATTATTTCTATATTTATCAAAGATGCATTCCTGAGATGAAGAAGAAGTTTGTGAAAGAAAAAAAAAATTGAAAATTGAAAATGTGGTTGAAGTAGTTACAATTATTGTAGATTAGTGCTAGATGAGCTGTAATGTTTATATATGTGTAAAGTTTAAACATATTAATATATTAAGTATATGTGATATGATGTTTCGAAAGTGAAAGCATGAGAAACGTGACAGAATTAAAGCGTTAATTAATTATTTTAATTCAAATGAATGGTCGGTAAAGTAAATACTGACTATTAACGGCCAAGAAAATCCCACGTTTTCTTTACACAAAAGTGAGTACTTTTTAAAAATTAAATTGACATCGTTCTCTTTTTTTCGAAATAAAATAATAATTAGTCATATTGATATAAACATTTTGATTTTGTAATGTTCATGGTAGCCATTTTATCAAAATACTAGTGATGTGGAAAACACAAACCATATTGGAATCATAAACAAATTGAAATAAAAAATTTAACTCATTTCGAAAAATTATTTTACACACTGAAAATAGAATTCAGAAAAATGAAAGAATTATTAATTAACATATCTAAATTTTACATGCTATATTAATCCCACAAATTTAAATAACCATATCCCTTGTGTAATATTGAGCTAATTAGCCCTTAAATAAACTATGTTATAAACATATACTATTTGGTTTTTAACAAAAAAATTACATTTTATTTTTTTTAATCTTTTATTCAAAGATAATCCTAAAAGTAGAAAATTTCAGACAAGGAACAAAAGTCAAATCCCACATTTTAATTGAGACATAAAAAAAATACACACTACTCTACAAGCACTACTACACTTTCCTCTTTTATATATTCATTCATAAATTCTTCTTCATCTTCCACTTCATCTCTCTCTCTCTCAACTTTTTTTTTCTTGTTTCATAAAGATAGAGAGAATGACTAAAATATCTGTTGGATTACAACTCGTGACAATAGGTTCAAAAGAAAAACCAAACAACATAGTTATCAAATCTTCCTTGAGACCAAACTTATCGAATCCAAACATCTCAGAACTCTGTTTCCTCAAAACATGTCATCTCTGCAACAAACTTCTCCGTCAAGACAAAGATATTTACATGTACAGGTACAAAATTTTACAATTTCATCACCACCATTGATAAAAGATTATGAAAATTTGAAAACCCTTTTCTTTTTACAATCTGAAGATGCGATTTTGATTCTCAAGTTTTCATTTTTTTTGTTTGGGTGAAAACAGAGGAGATTTGGGATTTTGTAGTAGAGAGTGCAGAGAAAGTCAGATTTTGATTGATGAGAAGAAAGAATTAGAGATTTCTACGAAGATGATGTTGGCTTCTTACCGACGATGTAATTCCGGCGCCGGAAAAAGCGAGACTCGGATCTTGTTTAGTGATCTCCGGCGACGGCGACAGCTATTTATAGTCCCTTAAATCAATATTATCAACTTCACTAATTAATAATTAAATCTTTTTTTTTTGTTAAATACCTTTTTATAGATAAGTTAATTAAATTGTAACTCTATTATTATCAAATGTTAATGGGACTGTTTATATATTTGTGTAGTAAGAATAATTACGGATTTAATGAAATGCTTATTAATTAATTAGATGGCTTGTTGTAAAACGTTAACTAATAAATAATCAAAAATGTCATAATCACAACCAAATATGATTATTTAAAAATAAAAATGTCACATTCAGATTGGATCTCAGCATGACTTTTTATATGAACTGGATAAATAATATTTTTCCTTTGTGGAAAATCTTTCTGCAAATCAATTATTCGATTTGTTAGGGATGGAGATATTTTTTTAATATTTTGTATGGACCTAAAACAATCTTTGGTCGAAGATATTAACACCTGTTTCAGTCACGTGTTCAAAATCTAGTGTGACCAAATAGTATATGCTTATCATATAGTTTATTTAATTATGTTTTAAAGTATCAAAATAGATTTGGTCAATGGATTCGTATATTTAAGGTTCATAATCTCGGCCCATTTATAAAAGCCCGATACTTTAAATTCAACGCAAGTGTATATTTTGACATATTAAGCCTACAATCTTAACTATTTGGGCCCAAATAGTGCATATGAAATAATTAAAATAATATATATATTTTTTTGGTTAAAAAAAAGGTTAAATTCAGGTCAATGATGAACAAGACCTAACCGCTGGGTGTGAGGCCAGTCCACGGATAGACTCCTTCACTGGGTATTCAAATGGACCGAAAGCAAGGACCCATATCCGTGTGGGTGAGAAGGAACCATGTGACTTAGTTTCTGCGTAGCAGGTGGATCGAACCCTGATGGTGTTTGCCATCAGGTCTCGTCTCTTTACCATCAGACCACAAGCCTTTCTCAATAATATATATTTTAGTGAGAAATGTTATTTGTAAACGTATTTTACTAATTATAGTTTAAAGTTTTCATATATAGGGCTTGATTGTTTAGAGGTGTTACTGTTAATACTTTTAAAAAATTTTTACTGTAAAAACTTTAGAAGCTGTGACTTTAAAAATAAATAAAAGTAAGATATTTAAGATTTAAAAAAAAAAAACTCACATGAAATATGACTATTTTTTTAAAAGTCTCTATAATTTTTAAAGTGTAATTGTCAACCATCCTCATAATCTCCTTACCGTATAAACATTTTCGTATTCGTGAAACTTCTATTGCAAATTCTTGGTTTTTCTATCTATAGTTGAATGCACTAAAGTACAATTGTAACAAAAAAGTTATACAACGAAATTTGATAAACTGATTATGGAAGTTTTAGATTGGACTAAGATCATCTTCATTAGAGATAATAAAATACTATTTTATTGTAGTTTTCACACTAAAATTTTTGAAGTTAGATATTTTTAAAATCGCATTATTTAGCGCAAAGCTATAGTACCGCCACATAAAATTTGGTTCGATGCTATTCAAAATACTAAACATTATCTACTTATCTAGTTAATAAAGTAACATATTAAATAAATATAAATTAGTAAAAGTTAACACATATAACCATGATATAATGTAATAATAATATTTTTTTACTGAAACCTTTAGCCGTGTGATTGTAGATTAAAGATAAAATTAGTGAAAAAAAAATTTTTAGTCTATTGGGCAAGCTATCTTCTCATAAGTCTTGGGTTGCTAGTTCGTGTTATATTAGAGTTTGTTTGTTCTGAGACTGAAAACTTGTTCTTCCATTAAACTAGTACAGGCCATATATAACCTTAAACAACATGACACAAAACGTGAAAACATAAGACTCGGAACTGACTTCACTAATCTAGAACGTGACCCACAAACTTCTTAACTGAAACAAAGACTCAATCAAAACAACTAAACAAAGACTCAATCAGACCAACTACTCCTTCATTCACGGACTTGATTTGCTCCAACAAACCCTCCTTAAGCTAAGCTTCATGTGATGAGCTTAGCTTACTTCTCGCAGAGCAAATCCCAAGTTTGCTCCTCAAGTTTTCGAACGCTTCTCGCTTCAAAGGTTTAGTAAGGATGTCTGCAGCTTGTTCTTGCGATCCACAGTGCTTCATCTCAATTACTCCATTGTGGACCAAATCTCTTAAGAAATGAAAACGAACATCAATATGCTTGCACTTACCATGAAAAACAGGATTCTTTGAAAGCTTTATCGCCGATGTGTTGTCACACAAAATTGTAGTACTCTCTTGCACTTCATAACTCAACTCCTCGAGAATGCGCCGGAACCAAATGGCTTGACACGCACATGCCGATGCTGCTACGTATTCTGCCTCGGTGGTTGACAAAGTCACTATCGGCTGCTTCTTAGATGACCATGCTACTGCTGCTCCATTCAACAAGAAAACATAACCAGAAGTACTTTTCCGACCATCAACATCTCCGGCGAAGTCGCTATCTGTGTAGACTAAGACTTCTCCTGACCCTCCTCTCTTGTACCATATCCCATAATCCATTGTGCCCTTGAGATATCTTAACACCCTCTTAGCAGCTTGAAGATGTAAATCAGTTGGCCTTGCCATGAATCTGCTCATCAAGCTCACAATAAACTGAATATCAGGTCTTGTTGTAGTGATATACATGAGACTTCCTATTACTTGTTTATAGAGAGTCTCATCTATATCTTGTCCTTCTTCATCCATATCCAACTTGTTTCCAGGCACAATAGGGTTACATACAGCGTTGCAATCCTCCATTCCAAATCGCCTTAGTATCTCCAATGCATACTTAGACTGAGCAATGTGAATACCATCTGATGTTTGCATAACTTCGATCCCCAAGAAGAACCTCATCTTGCCTAAATCTGTCATCTCAAATTCCTTCTGCATTGATGCCTTGAAGTCCTTCATCATTGTGTAATCACTTCCTGTGTATATTAGATCATCTACGTAAACACTCACAATCAGAATTTTACCATCCTTATTCTTCTTCAGGAACAACGTTTCTTCATTCTGCGATTTCTCAAAGCCCTCCTTAATAAAATACTCCTCGAGCCTACTGAACCAAGCTCTTGGAGCTTGTTTCAGTCCGTATAAAGCCTTATGTAGCTTGTATACCATCTCCTCCTTTCCTTTTATCTCGTACCCTTTCGGTTGCTCCACATACACATCTTCCATTAAAACTCCATGTAGGAAAGCTGATTTTACATCTAGCTGGTAGATGTCCCACTCTCTTTGTGCAGCAATGGAGATAATGGTTCTGATCGTGTCCATTCGTGATACTGGTGCATACACTTCCGTGTAGTCGATTCCTTGTTTTTGTGAATAGCCTTTTGCTACTAGACGTGCCTTGTGCTTGTCTACTTCTCCATTCTCATTCAGCTTTGTCTTATAGATCCATTTGACCCCAATGCATTTTCCTTCAGTTGGCAAGTGTGTGAGTGTCCACGTTTGATTCTTCTCGATAGAGCCTATCTCTTGATCCATTGCTTTTCTCCATTTTGGGCTCTTCTCTGCATCCTCAAAATCTGCAGGATCATGACAAAGATTAATTTCTACCATGTTCACCTCTGCTTCACAGTAGAGTTCGTAATCTCGCAGATAGTTCGGTTTTCTCCTTATGCGTCCCTCTCTGGTTTCAACAGCATGTCCCGATTGATTCCCTTGGGGTTGGTTCGCTGGAACCTGCTCTTCTGGAACTTGTTCCTCCTGTTCTTCCTGAGCTTCATTTGTGTCTTCTCCATCTTCTTCCTCATCACTACCATCATCAATTTTTGTTTCATCATTCCAAGTCAGAGTTGCACCCATGTGTTCACTGTGATTTTCTTCCCAGTTCCAGCCTCTTCCTTCTTCAAATACTACATCTTTGCTGGTCACTATCTTCTTGGTTTTGGGGTTGTAGAGTCTGTACCCTTTTGACTCTTCTGAGAATCCAAGCATCACACACGCGGTACTCTTGTCGTCGAGCTTTCCTCTATGAGCATCAANCTCTGCCCAGAAAATTCTTGGTACTTTCTTAGCTGACAACATTGACCTGACCATGTTCAAAACCGTTCTGTTCTTTCTTTCGGCGATCCCATTCTGTTGCGGAGTGTATGCAGTGGTGAGCTGCCTCCTTATCCCATGTTATTTGCAGTATTTCTCAAACTCATGAGACGTGTACTCACCTCCTCTATCCGTTCTAAGACAT
>OVAN01007683.1:0-19301 GCA_900406275.1 Anastatica hierochuntica | reverse complement strand
AAAATAAAATTTTTTCAAGCAGGAGTATTTTTGAAAAACAGACAATACAAACGTGTAATTTTGTAAGTCTCCCTTCTATTTATATTCCTTTTTTTTTCCACAAAAACTGATATTAGTGGCAATTATTCAAAAGAATATAATGAAGACTATACGTCAAATCCTAAAGAAAACTACAACACGTGGATTTTTGATGTCGAACAAATATATATATGATGCCTTTTGGATTAGTGATGTACGAATATTAATTATTCACATAAATTTGGAATTCGAATTTGATAATACAAAGTCAGCCAATCTTTTTAAGTAATTATATTCTACAACATACGCATGTGGTCAACATTCCATTTGTTTGTGTTTTCTACTTTTGCTTGCATGCACTAAAAGTCTAAAACCATGCATGGATAAGACTCTTTAGAATAATAATTTTCATATAAAATATGAAATTAATTCACAAAGTTCGCATTACATATGCCTATAAATACCTTCTATCATAAGCAAAGGCTTTGACATGACAAGATCACAAGATAAGAGTAGAGATAGAGAAAGATGATAACAATGATGATGATGATATGAGTCTTTGTGGTTGTATCAGAGGGTCTTGCATTGAAGAATAGAGAATGAGAATGAGCCAAAGATGACTTGCCGACGAATCTTAACCGATGATTTTGGTGTGCCGGCAAGTTAACTTTGGTTCTGTTTCATTCTCTTCTTTTCGATGTCAGACTCCTGATATGTGTTTGCAAATCATCATCATAATCATTGTAGTTAGGGTCGACTCTAAAGCATGGCGGGTATATATTTGAATAAAGGAAATGAAAATGAATATGCTTAGTATATATTTGAAGTAACACTATTCATTTCTCTATTTTAAAATGAAATATAAAACTATTCATTTTAAAGTGAAATATAAAGTATCATTGCTGTCGATTTTACTTCAAATATAGAGTTTAGAGGAAGAAATAGAATATCATTGGAGATGTTTTAACAAATGTAAACGTACTTCTTCTCTTTGATGCATCTTTGATTTGGTTGAGTTTCATTGATTTATAGCAATGAAACTCTCTTTTTCACATTTCAGAAGGTGATTTATGGCAAAGAACACAAAGAAACAAAGGCAAAAGAGAGTAGTAATTTGACTGTGGCAAAAGAGGTTAACACAACCAAATCAAGCCACTTCATAGACTTATATGGTCAACACACATATATTACAAACAAAAGCAGGAAAAGTCTTTAAGCGCCATCTTAACACACTTCAAATCAATCTTTAGAGGTTACGGTTCTCAGCGAGCTTCGTATTGAACCACTGCAAGAGGATGAAACCACCGTATAATTAGGCGGAAATCGATAGTATACAACACCGGAGTAGTTGCAAACTTTTAAATTCGAAAACCCGATGATCCCTATAACATTTATGTTCGATAATGTGCCAATTCTTCATAACATAAAGAACAAAGTAGAAGAAACTGACCTCGGCGAGTACGCTTCTTGTAAAGAATACGGTAACCACATTCTCTACATTGGATCACATCTCCAGACTTCAAAGTATTCTCTTGTCCACAATCTTCAAAATAAAAAAACCAAAATCAATTAAACAAACAAACAAATTACTCAAGAAGTGTCGTTTTGAAGTTTTAATTTTGTTTCGTTTTACATTTTCGATGCAAATTTATAAGCGAAATTCCGGTTTTAATAATTGGAGAGAGAATTATTTTTAAAATATTAATGAAAGATAGGTAAGACTTTTTTTAAAAATTTCTTAATATGCGTGAACAGAATGACAGAACTCCGATCTTTTTTCAAGAGAGACTAAGTAGATAGATGATATACTAAGTTCCATAAGAAACACATCCAAATTCGAACATAAATAAAGAAATCGAAGATTGATGAAATTTTTATAGAGGCAAGAAGATGATTTTGGAGCTTTACCTCCGCAAACGTAAGTAACTGGTTCGGGAAGAGGATCCATGATGATCGTATCGAATCGAATCTGTTGAATTCAAACAAAGAAAGAGAAATTCAAACTGGGTTTTGGGTTTTCTCAAATGATTCGAAAATTGAATCGGAGAAAGATAGAAGAAATTGTAGAATCTTTCGATTTCAGAGTTACCCAGAAAAACTAGGGTTTATGCGAACACAAGCGAAGAGAAGGAGTAAGCCGTATGGAAATTGATTTAAATGGGTTTATATTTACAAGCCCATTGGTCTTAGCCCAATTAGTGGGTAGATTTTAAAATTTTCACAATATACTTTGGATTTTGATTTCAACAATTTATTCAAGATATTCCATAGTAGATGAGTTAAAATCAGTTTAAAGTATAAATATTTTAAAATTTTTTAAAGTTAAATAACATCATATTTTTCAATATAATTTAAATATATTATATCTAATAAGATTAGATTTTAATATAGACTTTAAAATCATTATTCATTACATTCGACATTCTAGGAACGCACATTAGAAAGAGATAGAGATAAAATCACCGGAGACTACTCTTATTACCCAGTTGGAGAAGATTGATAAGTACTTATTGGGTTACAAAACCTATTTCATACCCTTTTTATTTCGAAAAAAGTGTTATTCTGATATTTTTCACACAAATTAAGAAAATTGTTAAAAAGTCTTATATGTCATTCGTTAATATATTTAAAAAATTCTGTCTCCATTTAATACAATAAAATATTGAGGTTAAAATCGAAAATTTTTTAATAAATTTGTATCGAAAATATAAAACGACATTTTTTTTGCAACAAAACTAAAACCTCAAAATGACACTGTTTAAAAAACGGAAAGAGTATTTATCATAAACCTATTTCATATTTATCCTAATTTTATTCCATATTCATTCTATAAAAGGTTACAGAACAAAAGGTTATGTAACCCAATAGTAGTTGTGAGTCGGAGAAGGCAACCTTGTGCTTAGCAAATGTGCGTTTGCAGCATAGTGCTATTATTGAGAGTAAAACACTAACAACCCGTGTTCAAAAGTACACAACATCATTGAACCAATGATCACATAAAACATTCAGGCAAAACATACTTATGTGTTTAAATAAAAGAGAAACCATTCACTGTGAAACCTCCATCAACGCAAATTGTTTGACCTGTTATATAAGAAGCTGCCGGAAGACAGAGAAACGCCACAAGCGATGATACTTCATTAGCCTCTCCAATACGCCCCATCGGCGTCGCAGTCTCCATTTTTTCTCTTCTATCTTTATCACTAAGAAACTGAAACATTTTCAAATAAATAATCAATCATTTTCCCATAGTATTAATGACATTTTCTTGTTCTTCTTTGTCTTACATTTTGAAGTGCATGAGTTGTGATGAAATATGGACAAATAGATTTAACTCTTATGTTATCATTCGCCCACTCGCACGCAAGATTTCTTGCTAGCTGATTCATAGCTCCTACAATGCATACAAGTAGTGATAGTAAAGCATCCGTAATCATTTGAGTATTTTTTTTATTATAACCAGGAGGTTCAGGGCCCGTGTGTCTCTAATCCCCCAGGGCAGGGTCAGACCATGTAAAGTATTCGCCTTTGGCGAGCCAATCCCTCCCAACGCAGCTCGAACCCGTGACCTCCTCTTTTAATAGAGGGGCTTTTACAACTGAGCCAACATTTCGTTAGTCATTTGAGTATTCATATTAACATGTGTGTGTATACCTTTGCTTGCTCCATATATGGATGCACCACCCAAATTCACTAGCCCAGCAATGGAAGACATTAGCACAATGTTCCCCGAACCAGAGGCTTTCAACAAAGGGTGTGCGAGTTGTGAGAGATGAAAAGTTGATTCCAGATTTGTAGCCATTATAAATGAGAATTCTTCTGGTGTACATTCTGTTGTCGGCTTTACTACACCCGATCCCACATTGCTTACCTATACATGTGTAGACCCAAATCCACTATTTAAAAAAAAAAACGGAACATGAAAGGTTCTTGGCTCGATGTGTATTCTTACGCGTAGGTATGGCATATTATCCGGACCCAAAAGACCGAATCAAAAGACACGAAAATTTCGGGAACGGAACCGAACCTAACCTTAAAAATACCCGATGGTTGCCAAGAACCGAAAAAACGAAACCAAACTAAAACGAAACATTTGAGTACTAGAAAATATCCGAAAAATAATTATGTACCTAGAGAAATTTCTGATATTTTAGACCGAATAACCAAATATTCCTCAAAATATTAAAAAACATCGGAAAAAATACCGAACATATCTAAAGGTACCCAAACATGCCCGAACTTGCCCGAAAAACACGAATATATCTTAAATATACACGAAAAGAATTAAAATTTTCCAAAAATATACGAAAATAACCAAAAATACCCGAATTACCCGAATCTGATTTGGAACCGAAAATTTTCGGTACTTTTCGGTCCGATTTCAAAGAATAAAAACCGACTCGAACTGAACCGAAATTCCTTCGGTTCCTAAGTGGTACCAAAACTTAGGAACCGA
Source organism: Anastatica hierochuntica (assembly GCA_900406275.1). Lineage (NCBI taxonomy): Eukaryota > Viridiplantae > Streptophyta > Magnoliopsida > Brassicales > Brassicaceae > Anastatica > Anastatica hierochuntica. The sequence goes on along the minus strand of OVAN01007683.1, from coordinate 14,827 downwards.
ACTGCCCAATAACTAGAAGAACCGTCCCGAACCAATTCGAAGAACCGAATGTGCATCCCTACTTACAAGGATGTTGAGTTTTCCTTGGAAGAGAGAGGAAACGGTTTCCATGAGTTTCTCCCGTTGGTCGCGGGAAGAAACGTCGCAGACAGAAGTGGTAACCTGAAACCCTTTGGCTTGCCATTCGTGTAAGCGTTCTTGAAGCTGAGTTTCGTCTCTAGCACATGTGTGGACTCTTGCTCCAAACATTGCTAGTTCCTTCACCACAGCTTCCCTATTCATTACCACAAGTAAAAACTTCATTAAGTTGTTTTGATGAAGCATCGAAATATCATCATTACATAAATATTTGAGACTGACCCGAGACCTTTGGAACCACCAGTGACAAGAGCGGTCATGCCTGCAAGGCTCCATCTACCATTATGTCTCAAGTTCTCCTCTGTCTTAGCCATTACAAGCCACAGAACCTAATAGTTCTACTTGTGGAGATTTAAAACTCTGTCCTAAGGAAGATTCATATGATAAAAAAAACAAAATTTATCAAAAGAGTTTGTATGATGATGACATTTCGTGAACAGTAGACCACATGTATGAATGTGTGTAAAAAACATAATAATGGGGAATTGCTGAAAATAACCCTCAACATCCAGCAAATGCTAAAACTAACCTTTAACTTTAAAATGAAAGCTAAAGAACCTCAAATGCATCATTTTAATCCTCAACTTTAAATTACACATAAATATATCTTTTATTTTCGTTGGCAATCTAAAATCGACAATTAAATCTCGTTAATGAGTATTGACGGTTAAATTTGACGGGAGTGAAATAGTTTGGTCAACGAAAATCATGATTTTATTTGGTTTTGATTTGAAAATTAGGGATTATAACTAGTCATTTTAAAAGTTTGAACATTTTTGGCCATTTGAAAGTTGAAGAATCTTTTTGTACATTTGACAAAATATGCATTTTAAGTAAGCTTAAGTAGTACTTCCAAAACCAATCTCTCTTCCACCTAACTTTATTCATCTATTATTTATGAGATGAATGAATTGGATGAAATTATTCCTTTATTATTCTTATTCCACCAATTTCTATGTCACCAATATTTTTAGTGATAATCATTTACACCCTAAGATTATCAAAAATAATATCAAAACATCGTAAGATCAAATATACGCCAAAGAAAATAAAATATCGATGTTTAGATTTATGGTTTAGGACATCCACAATTGAAGTTTCTCATCAAAAATACTAATATTTTAATAGAAGAGTGTCTCAAAATGATTTATATGAAAATCTCTCAAAATTTTTCACAATCCAATATGTGAATACCAACTAATATAATGTATATTTAATATGTGAAACAAGGTTTTAACAATAAAATCTTAAAAGATATAGGGCATGTACATGTTGATGATGATGTGTTATCACTAAGATGAAAGAAAAAAACTAGTTTTAGACATGTCCATCGAGCAAATGTTAATATTCATTGTTACTTTTGGGGACCAATCCCAATAATATCCAAACAACGCTTTAAATTCTATGTAGTCTTCATTAATTTCTCAAAGTTTAGCTGTTTTTTTCCTTTGAAGTAAAAATCATACTTCCATGATATCTTTATCAGTTTTCAGAAGCAAGTTGAGAATCAGTTTCAGTCAAGAATTGGTGTCTTTCAATGCGATGGTGAATTTATAAACACAATGTTCCTTCAACATCTACAGGATTCTGGTGTTCAACAATTTATCTCCTGCCCACACACTCCTCAACAAAATGATTATTCGAAAGAAAATATAAACATATAATCGAGTTAGGTTTAACAATGTTTTTCATAGTAAAGTGCCTTCAAAGTATTAGGTCGAGGTTTTTTACGGCTAGCTATCTGGTCAATCTTCTCTCATCATAGTCCCTTTGAGATTTTGTTTGGCAAATTTGATCCCAAATCCTTAAAGTGTGTCTTCTTTGGCACAGATAAGTATCAAGACTATTGTTGCCTTTATCCTCCAACAGGCATAGTATACCTCAACCGGCATATGGTGTTCGATGAAACCTCATTTCCTTTCACAAACATTTGGGCTACCTTAAACAATATAATTAGGTTTGTCTTTGTGTAGCTCTAATATTTATCACTTTAAAATGAAAAAAGCTAGTTGTAGTTTTGTAGATATGTCCATCGAGCAAATATTTAATAGCCTACTTAATTGAATAATATTCTTCTATCCTCCCCCTTTAACTAGGCATGGGCATATTATCCGACCCGAACCGAACCGAACCGAAGAGAATCGAACCAAATTTTCGGTCCGGTTCCGGTTCCGGTTCTAGAGAAATAACCGAATGGATCCTAAACTTTGGAACCGACGGAACTTGAACCGGAATCGAAATTTTGGAACCGAAATTGGAACCGAACCAAATTATAAAAAGAACCGAATGGATCCTTAATTCGGGAACCGAAAGAACTGGAACCGAAAATTTCGGTTAGTAACCGAATTTTAACACCACAAAAATAAAAAAAATATGGTTCGGTTCCAGTTTCGGTTACGAGAAAATGAACTGAATGGATCCTAAACTTCAGAACCGAAATAACCAGAACCGAAACCGAACCGAACCGAAAGTTTTGGATCCAAAATCGAACCGAATTACAAAAAGAATCGAATGGATCCTAAATTTCGGAACCGCAAGAACCGGAACCGAACGGTTCTTACCCGGAACCGAATCGAATACCCGAATGTTCAGGACTACCTTTAACCATACAACTTTCAACCAAAGTTTGTGACAAATTTTCTTAAAATAAAACTAAAAAAGTAGTGTATATATATAATGATGTTATTGCCCTTGGCTATTGCTTTCAATTTTGTCGAACTCAATTTAGTAGGCCACCATGCAACACTAACCAATAACAAGTAACAACTGTATTAATTTTCACAGGAGCAATGGCTTTGAGTATTTTTGTTTTATAGTAAGTTTATTCTGTTTTTAATCATTGAAGAAGAAAAATGGGTGTAGTTCAATGTATCTATCTGATAGCACACTATATGATATGTTTCATGTTATGATATTATTATTATTATAAACTTTTTTTTGGTGGGCACCAATGTGATAATTATAGGAGTTTCTTGTTATTTTTTGATTATAATGAATGTTGTTACATGTGACCATTACCAAGTTGTTGAACTTAATTTAATGCATTGGCCTGACCCCAAAAATGTGGGGTTTTAATTAAGTATAGAAGCTCATTGATTATAATTTTTTTTTATCACAAGATTACTTATGAGTTTATGACAATATGCATTGTATCTCAATATAAAATAATTAGGTCATGTCTAAAAAATTTAGGCATTACAACTTAAGCAACCGGAAGATTGACCAGCTTTTCACACTCACACAAGATTTTTAAAGGTTACAAGATCACTTCCCAGATTTCTCTTTATGTGTTATTTTGTGCACGAAGAATTTGCAGGCAGATTGATTGGCTCGAAGTGTTCGAACTTAGCTTCCATAAAACGTTTAAATTTTCTTCTTTCAATTTTTGATATATTTTACAATCATTTACAAATTTGTTGTATTTAAAAAAAAAATTTAAATACAATTGTCAATTCATTATATACATCGGCATTTTTAGAATACTTATAGAATATCACTGCATATCAAGATTATATATTAGTGAAATGCGATTTTTAATTTAACTTGAGCAGGATTTTTAATTGAGGCAGCTGAAAAAAATGGTTTTTAAGTTGTTGGTTAAACGATAAGCATGACATCAATATCAACTTAATGTTAATTGGCAAGATGCATCATGTATTGAACCAATGAGTATTAGCCTAAAAAGAAGTTTGACTCTCTTTATTCTCTAGAGAATGTGAAAGGTCTTCAAACTTCAAAGGACATAAATAATCACAAAGATCAAAGAGACATATTACAAAACCAAACATTTAACACTATAAGGACATGCATGGTGTAAACTTGAAAAACATTTAGAAGATGAAGGTTCAAAAATCTAAAAGTTTACTCGTTGTAGGAGAAGGAGACTTTTCATTTTCTTTGTCTTTAGCCAAAGCCTTTGGTTCTACCACCAACATCACTGCAACATCTCTTGATATTCGAGGTAGTACTAAATCTAAAATCAATCAATATATCATCTTATATGTGTTGTTATCATCTTATTGAGTTTTGTTATAGTAATGTTTTGTATTGCTTTTGAATGTTGTAGAAGAGCTAGGACGTAACTACAACAATGGAAAAGCGAACGTGGAGGAGCTAGAGAGACTTGGTTGCACCGTGATTCGCAGTGTCAACTTACACTCTATGCCTTCACATTTTTGTCGATACGACAAAATTGTTTTTAATTTTCCTCATGCAGGGTTTGTGAAAACTAGAATTTTCTTCTATATGTATAATTTTATAATATTCTTAACAAATATTTTTAAATGTTTACAAAAATCTTTTGAATTTTTTTGAGTCTTGGGAAACTTAATGCTTTAAGTAGCATATGTAGCTAGTTTACAAAAAAGTAGCATATGTAGCCAAACTTTCATTTTAACTAATGAACTAGAGTTTTAACTCTGCAACCGCACGGGATTTTTAAATGATTTTATATATTACTATTCATGTTTAGATTTTTCGAGTGTCGGATTTATGATTTTCGGTTATTTCGAATTTCGGATTCGGGTTCAGGTTCCAAACTTATAGAATTTTCAATTATATCGAATTCTGGGTTCAGTTTAGATTTGAGATTTTTGAACTTTCATATTTCCTCGGATACTCGTATAGGTTCAGTTCGGATAATATTCAATTTTCGAAATATCATGAACCAAACCCCGTTAGAGTATTTAAAAAAGATAAGATGACTATTTATAGTTTATATAAATTATTTATAAATTTTATAGATTTTTCTAAATTTTTAAATTAAGATTGATGATTTTAAATTGTATTGGTTTACAATTTTGATAGAGATTAAGTGAAAAAAATATTAAAATATTCTAATATGTTTGTTGGAATATGTAAATGAGTAATTAAAGTTATTTTAATTTATTAGATACATTTAATAAAATTTCTAAAATATGTTCATTTTGAAAAATTACACATGAAAATGTATATGTCTTTCTTTTTAATAAGATAGATATTCTTTTAACAAAAAAAAACTAATGAATATTTACATACATTTTATCCAAAAAAATCATTTTAAAAACTTTTCTTATGTTTTTATCTAATATTATTCACTAACTTATTAATTTAAATATTTATTATGGTGAATAGTAACTAGCTACCCAACATTTTTTTCTCCTTTTTCTCTTTTGTATATTTTTATTTATATTTCAACATTTGCATGTACAAATCAACAGAAAACACCAAGAGGTAGTAACAAGATTTATGGAGAGTGCAAAAGAGATGGTGAAAGATGAAGATGGAGAAATTCATGTGACTCATAAGACAATATACCCATTTAACGAGTTGGATATAAAGACACTAGCTGAAGAAAAGGGTTTGCATCTAATCAAAAAGCAGATGCAATTTAAAAATTGGATATTTCCAAATAAGGAAAGTAACTTTGACTCTAGCTTTCCTAATATTGGATCACTTGTTACTTTCATGTTTAAGAAATAAATTATCTGATTTTAAATTATTAAATAAATAAATAATATAAAATAATCTACAATTTTATATTAATATATATTGGTATATATATATAGACAAAGATAAGAAAAAGTTTTTTTCTTTTCGAAAAGAGTTAGTTGCGACAGAATGCTATATTCATCACATGAAAGGTCATATTCATTCAACTAATTAATCCAGGTTGGATTCTTTGCCTATCCTATTATATTATATAATAATTCTACTTTTTTATTCCTACTATGATAATTATAATAATTCCTCTTCAAAGTTATTATTTATTGTAGCATATACGATTCATTTTTTTCCAAATAAGATTCATATTTTTTGAAAAGGTAGATAATAGATAATTGTCGTTATTATTACAAATTCGTGTTCTTTTAAATGTTCTATTGTTTGTATTTTTTTAAATAGTATTTAAATTTTAGATTTTTTTGTCAACTTTTAGATTTTGATTTTTGGATTTCGGTTTTTGATGTTTTTGATTTTTGACTATAGTGTAGATTTTTGTTTTTCAAAAACTCATGATATTTGATGTTTAGATTTTATAAACAAAATATAAAGCTCTTCAAAATATAGATTTTTTTATAATTTGAGGAACTCACTTTTCTCAAAATCATGAATGGTGAAAAAAATAGTTTTTGAAGAATAAAAAACTAATGTAAAAACCATTACCAATCAATGCTTAAATGTTTACTATTTTCAAGAGTTTGAGGGTGATTGTTTAGGACTTTTACTTTAATTATTTCTTAAAATTTTGGTTGTTACTTTAAATATTGTGACTTTTAAAGAAACAAAAAGTCATAAGTGTAGACTTTCAAAAAAACCAAAGAGTAGAGTAGATCTGGGCATATTACCCGAACCGAACCGAAGGGAACCGAACCGAATTTTTGATTCCGGTTCCGGTTCCGATTCCAGAGAAATAACCGAATGGATCCTAAACTTTGGAACCGACGTAACCGAAACCGGAATCGAACCGGAACCGAAATTTTGGAACCGAAATTGGAACCAAACCAAATTATAAAAAGAAGCAAATGGATCCTAAGTTCGGTCAACCGAAAGAACCGGAACCGAAAATTTCTGTTAGGAACCGAATTTTAACACCACAAAAATAAAAAATATGGTTCGGTTCCAGTTTCGGTTACGAGAAAAAGAACCGAATAGATCCTAAACTTCGGAACCGAAAGAACCGGAATCGAAACCGAATCAAATCGAAAATTTTGGATCTGAAACCGAAACCGAACCGAATTACAAAAAGAACCGAATGGATCCTAAATCTTGGAACAGAAAAAACCGGAACCAAACGGTTCTTACCCGGAATCGAACCGAATACCCGAATGCCTAGGACTAGCGTAGAGTAAGAAATATTAGGAGTTGTAAGAGATTTTAAGACCGTTAAAGTTTGATTGACTAAATTTTAACTTTAAAGACTTTCGTTTATTTTAAAGTCCTTATAGTTTTAAAGACTTTCATTTATTTTGGTCTAACAAAATTATATATTTGCAAGTAAAATGTAGTTAATTAAACAGCCTATAATGTTAGTTAATCGAATCAAATCCCATTAATGAAAACTTGAAGTATGCTGATGTAATCGTCATTATGGTGTTCAGTTATCAGTTAACAAAGTACTTTGAGGGAAGATCCTCGTGTTTTCTCTAAGATCCTTTTTCTTCAAATTTGATCTTATGGAAATATATTTTGCTAGTTGCACTTAGTCTATAATTTATATACCTATTGATATATTTTAGCTTTAAAATACAAAGCAAAAGAGTCGCATCGTTTTTCCGTAGTGTATTAGCATATAATAAAATAACTAGATTTTGATCCGTGCTTTCGAAACGCGGCATTAATTGTTTTTGTATAATGTAGTACAAAAAGAATGTTAAAGATTATATTAGTCTTAATTATAAATAAATTATAATAAAGAATAAATAGCAGGACCGTCTTTTAGCATGTGCGAGTGGAGCGATCGATTAGGGTCCAAACTCAAAAAGAAAAAATTCTTTATAAAATAAAGGCCTAAAATTTTAACTTTTAAAATAAAATTTATAAATTTAGTGTCTATAACCACTATTAAAAAGTAAATGTACATAAATATGATTACTAAATTTCAAAAGTTATATTATATCATCAAATATACTTTTAATATATATTTTTTTAACAGGGCCTGAAAATAGTTTGAGACGACCTTGATAAATAGTTTTATTATTGATACCTATTAACGACATGGATTGTCGATTCAATTTCAAAATGAAAATGAGTTTCTCGTATCATATATTTATATCATACCTGAAGCAATGATACAATTATAAAGTCAACTCGTTTACATTATCGTTATCAGATTTCTTACTATTTTTTAATATAAAAATAATAATTTTTTTACTCGTGCATTAAAAAGTTCGTAATACAATAAATGAGAAACCTTGCATGTATGGCATGAATCCTTACAATAATCTATATATCTGGATTATTGTATAATTTTAATACAATATCATGTTCTTTGAGTTTAAACTCGTAATCAACATATCTAGATTACTGAAATATTAATTAAATTATCGTTAAAAAATACAATAAATAAATCAATATTTTTTATCATAAAAAGTAACTATATTATGCTAAATCAATCGTTACCATAAAAAGATGTTTGAGAGTTAATTTCGGAACTTCAAAAATAGGATATTTAGGATATATATTGTTAGAAAATATTATTTAAATCAATTCATTATCTTTGTTTAAATTTGTTATCATTCCAAAATAGAATATGAATTAAATTCATTATCTATATAAAGATTTACGAGAATAATATTCGTTATCATAAAAAGAACATCATCAATCATTCAATATTGTTTTTTAAGATATGATTTTAAAAAGGTGCATATCATACGTAAACAAAGGTTGTTGTTCCTCTATTTTAATAGTATTGGTTACTCTCTCGTTTCAATATAAATGTTGTTTAAAATTTTTCATGTACATTGAAAAACAGTTAAATTTCTTTTTTTCTCTAATTAATACATGAAATTCTTTGATGTTATTAATTAATAAAACAAAAAATACATATAAAACTAGAAACTTTGTTAAATATTTGCATTGAAAATGTAAAATGACACTTATAATTTAAAAAAAAAAGAGTTAAGTTAATGGGTAAAAGTTATTCCTTCCATTTCATAAAAAATATTGTTTCGAAATTTAAGTTTTATTTCACAAAAGTGTCATTTTATACAATTGAAAGTTTTGAGAAAATTTTGATTGCTACCTCACTTTTTTAATGTATTAATTAGAAATTTTTTTTTATCAATATATTAACAAAGGGCAAAAAATACTTTTAACATCTTTATAATTTGTGTGAAACGTGTCAGATTAATTTTTTTAGGAGTGGGTGTTTTACCCGAAATATAAACCTAAACTGAAATATTTGAACGAGTGTTAATCTCAAGTAGTTCGGATTTCTTCTAATACCCGGTTCTGACCTGAAATCGAGAGGGTATTCGAAAAAATAAAAAAAAACCCGAAAAATTCTAAAAAAACCCGAAACTCGAAGAATCCAAATTTGAACCCAAATTCGAAATTTGATTAAGTATCTGAATATATCAAAATGCTCAAATAATTATCTCAAATGAGTACTCGAAATGATCGCCCAGGTTCCCTGGAAAATCTCTAGATTATCGGGAAATTTTCCAAAAACATTCGAAAATCCGAAAAAACTTGAAATATCGAATAACCGAAAAATACCCGAACCAAATTTATCCAAAACCGAGCTTATCCAAACCGAAAATTACAAATACCGTAAAGAATATTGTAAGGTTGGAGTTCACAACTTGAAACGAAACCGAACTTGAATCAGGCTGGGTACCGAAATGCCCAACTCTACTATTGGCCAAACATAGAGAATAGAAGTACTTAAGAGAATGTTGTATTTTTTTAATTCAATTTCATTGTAGATGCATTCATGAAAAAAGATAGGTGAGATTCTTATTAATAAAACGTTTGTTATCAACCGAATTGAACCACCAAATTAATTCGTGCTGATTAATTGAATGTTCTGAAAAATTAGGTTATCTATACATAACAATGTCAATTTTTTTTTGCAAAACAATTGATTTTAGTAATCAACCAACAAATTGGCGACTCGGTGATAAAATATTTGGAGTATAAAAATGGTATGAACATCTTTTGAAGCAAAAAAAAAAAATTAAGATTCTTATAAAAACTATATAAAATAAAAATACAAAATTAGTGTCTTGCATATCACGTATGTCGTCTTATAATTATTCTTACATCTATCATGTTATTGTTTGGGCTTTACTCTTTTTCTAATGTTTTTAATTACGACAAAACAAAACTGAAACGATTAGCCGAGGATAGTCTGGTGATAAAGTCTCCAGAACCAATCTTCAGACACCAGGGTTCAACTTTCCTCCCCCACATAGTCGAAGAAATATGTGGGATAAATGTCTTATCGGACAGACCTGTTGTAATCCGTTCGTTGATAAATATAAAAATTTAAACGGTAAAGCTATAAATAGAACCATTAGTGAAATGCATTTTGTCATGACATCTTTTTTAATATTCTTTAAACATAAAATAATTACGAAGTCAACTGTTTTCTTAATTATTCTACAGAAATTTTAAAACTTTAAAATGTTTTCAATAAAATTTCTTAATTATCTCGTGATAACTAATTTCAAATAATGGAGTCTCTGAAACCAAAATAAATAAATAAACTTAAAATAATGGTATATAGTTAGGAAGTTAATGGGTATCATTATTGAAGAATAATTAACTCTAATAATCTATTATTACAATTAATTAATCCGTGGGTCCAGAGACCATATGTAAGCGACAAAGGTGGGTCCTATGTAAACCACGTGGCAGACAAAATAAGACTTCGATTAAAAACGTGGGTCCCGCTAAGTTTGAAAGGCCTTAGTATTGGCCCATCACATGGATCCATTTCCCATATTCTTTTTAACATGCGAATCACTCTTCTGGTTTTGACTTTTGACTTAGCAAAACATTAGTTTTTTTAAAAATCATTATATGTTTTTGATAAAACGAATCATTATTATCAAGTTTATGCAAAAGTTAAATATTTTAAAATATTACAATATTTTCTATTCCGTAGTGTCTTATTTAGTTATCAGTTGAATTGTTTAGGTAGTTATTGAATGATGTTTTTAATGTAAAAAAAGAAATAGATTTTTTGGGCTTTTAAACTTAAAACATCTTATGTAATGAGACAACGAAAGTATTTCTTTCCAATGAAATATAAAATTATTTCATGAATAGAAAAAAGTAAATATTACTCGCTTTTATATATAGATTATAAAACGTTACGGTTAATTTTGGTGAATAAATATTATGAATGGAAGTTCCTTTGGTTCAGTGGCTGACCAATGATTAACTAATGCTTCTACACTTTGATGTCAGTGATCGACTCTCCGAGAATGCGATTTATTGCAGATTAATGGAGATAGATTTATAGGAAATTTTTAACGTGATGTAAGCGATGATGCAACAGATGAAACAGAAGGATTTGTCCGATGAAGAATTGTCATTGTAGTTGTTTTTCAAAATTTGCAATAGCAAAAGAGGTTTAAGGTTATATGTAGATGTAATTTTGTTTAATTATGCAAAAGCATAAAACGGTTGTATTTGTTTCCTAGGGATCTAGATAGCATATATTATAATCTTGATGTAAAAGTCGGCTATACTTCTGTTTTGGGCGGTCGATTATCTTTTTTCTTTCTCAATCCATTGCAACAAAATAAAAACTAAACCCCATTAAAATGTCATTATCTAGCTGTTTATAAATTTTTTAAGTTTGATAATATATTGTTTCCTCCATCTCTTATAAATAAATGTTTCTTTAAAAAACTGTTTCAAAAAGATATTTCCATTTTTTAGACTTTGATGTATTTTTATTAGTTAACAATAATAAATAACAAATTTGAAAAAGTATTAGTTGAAATAATTATATTTATTTAAAATTATGATCAATATAAAGTTATACTCTATCTATTTCACTTAAATGACGTTTAAGGTAAATGCATACAAATTTAAAGAATTGCAAATGTTTATACTCTCTTTATTTATGAATAAGTGATGTTTAAGGTTGTTTCACACCGATTGAAGATTCCATAACTTTTATTTAGTTTACCTCTTTCCCCGTAAAATGATGTCAATTACAGCTAATTTAACCAACATAAAATCAAACGGAATAATACTAATAGTCGCAAATATCAAATAACATTATTTTTTGTTTAAAAATGTGAATATATCACTTAAATTGAAACAAAAAGTACTCATAAAATATTACTAAGTTTGAGATGAAAATATTACAATTTATCTCGATTACATTGAAATATCATTAATTAAAATTAATACAAAACAATGAAAAGTAGACTTCATAATATAAATACTTCAAATAATATTAAATTTTTGCATTAAAACTTGAAATCTCATTTTAACTGAAACAATTTTTTAAAAAAACTTTGTTTAAAGTGTACAAGTGAGAATAGTAAATTGTGTTTTATACAAAACAATATAGTTATAAATAAGTATAATTCTTTTCTTTTACCAAAAAAGAAATGTATAATTTTTTCATACTATGTGTATTAGAACGTATGTTATTTTAAAAGTATGTATGAATGCTAGTGATATTGTAGCACTTCCCTCTATAAAAAAAGATTCATGGATCCGGTCAAACAAAGTTAGGAAAGCATTAATGCACTTGAATTTATTGTCCCTGTCAAAAAAGGTTAAAAGAAACATAACTTTTGCTTTGAAACATATCTAATATAATGCTCGCATTTATACATTATTGATATTTGTCTTGTTGTATCTTAAAAATATTGCACAATATTATTTTCATGTCGAAAAGACTTCTTATTCTCGTTCGTATCCTAAGGTACAAGTCCAATAATTGATAGATCCAACGACGAGAGATAGGCATTTGCCACTACTACAAAAACTCTTCAATCCAGAGAATGTAACGTTAATTCGGGATATTCATTCAAACCGCACCATTACATATGATGATATGATATGACACTACCATATCGGGACAATATATAGTTAAATCGGGATACAAACTCTTTAACTCTTTAGAGATAACCCGAGTTAATAATAATAGTTGGGGGTTAGGATTGGAAACATTGAAAGCATTCCCATGAACATTAAAGTGCTCATTGAAGATACAACATCTTCTTTTGCAAATTATCACTGAAAGTTTGGCGACACTACTGAACTAGCTCATAGGGGAGTTATTTGTGACACAATTTGCAAAAGTGTGGCCTTGCTGAAGAAACAATTAATCATGTTTTTTTTAGTGCGTCTCGATTAAGCAGATTTATATCTTTTATACAAATCAGGCAACGATGGGTGTTTTTCCATCAGATTCAGTTTATACTAATATGGACTTTCTATTTTGGCGGAACCCTTTGCAGAACCGGGATAGCGCTCATTATGATCTTTTCCTATGGATATTACGATTAATTTGGAAAGTAAGAAATTAAAAGGTTTTCAAAGGGGTCCATTTGGAGGTGGAGGAGATACTACAGTCTACAGAGACAGATTCCACTGCTTGGAAAGAAGCGCATATCACTTTCTTTGAAGAAGAGGAAAGGTCTTATGTGGAACCTATCATTCCGGATGGTTTGATCTGCCAGATAGATGGATCCTGGAAACAAACGGATCCCACTTCTGGATTATGATGGATATGCACAGATAAAGATAATAGGGTAATATTGATGGGGGCAAATGCCAGCGCCGGAGTCTATCACTACTTCATACATAGTTGGAAGCTCTGTTGTGGGCGATGACAGAACTGCATAACCGCAAAATAGACTACCATATCTTCCAGACATACTGCGTGGAGCTTACTAGTGTTCTACATCAATCGGAGGAATGGCCAGCCCTTCATACGCAAATTCAAGATTATCATACGGAAATTAATTTTGAGGATCCTTTCGGAGAATAAAAAATCTCAAATTTGAGGTTTTGAAGTCCTTTTTGGAGAATAAAAAACCTCAAATTTGAGGTTTCGAGGTCCTTTTTGAAGATGCTCAAAACCTCAAATTTGAAATATCACTATTCAAAACCTCAAAACATTATTCATTTTTTTGTCCTTATTATGCATATTTCCTAACAGTCTATTAGTATTTATTTATTTATAATTTTTTGTCTTTCCATACTTTTATATCATAATATCATCTTTAGTATATCTTTATAAATTTTATTATTATATAAAATTAAACAAAAATATTTAACGTTTGTTGTTATATAACGTTTGTTATTAACATTGTGCGTAATATTTTTGTAAATTTTTTTTTAATTATGAAAATTTAATAATAATAATTAAATATTATATTAGTTGAAGACTATAATACAAAATACAAACAATTTTAAAAATAAATTTAAAATTTCTTTTTGGAGCATTTGATTTTCGATAAGGTGCCCTTACCACTAATGGAGATGTTTTTTGCGGTGTAAAACATTCAACACCTAACCCAATCACCTGGATAATGACGAACCAAAGAAAAAGGTATTACGTTGTTACTGACAATGATATAAAAATAAGTGTCATTATTCATATAAAATTTTTATTTTCTCGTAACATGTGAGGTAACTATCAAACATTAAATAAAAAAGTACTACTATAGTCTTTAAAAAAAGCTGCCTACTAGCTGTGCATGAATTGATTTTAGTTGCTTACTGTACATTCCTGTCATCTTCTATTGGCAATTAACACTGTTCCTAGCTCCACATTTTCACAATTGCCGGTAATCCAAGTCACAACCGATCAATCATGTGTTGGAGTAAGCTTGAATAAAAGAAAAACTTAAGCAACAAGGAATCGAGATTCATTAAACCGAACAATGGTTTAAGAGTAGAATCAAACCGAGTTATGGATTTTGGTTCTAGGCTTTGTGTAGTTATCTAAAGAGAATAGAATTCCTAGTTTGCATTGGATTTAGTTTTAGATATAAATAGGTTTTGTTTTTGCTTTTAGGTTTTGTGGAGATAACTTTGTGAGGTTTGCTTTGAGAGAGATTCAAAGTTAATAAAAGGAGAGGTATTCCTTCATGTATTTTAGTATTAAACATCAATTTTAATTTAACTTCATGTTTTTCTTCACTTACATTAACACTTTAGCATATTGGGAATATGCAACATAAATAATACAAATTAAAAAATATTAATAATCTTCTTAATGATATTGGTC
>OVAN01007682.1:0-19304 GCA_900406275.1 Anastatica hierochuntica | reverse complement strand
GCAATATAAGGGACTAAAAACCTCCCAGATCTAAGCGGAAACGCATCATAAAGCAACTTCATAAGTGTTGTTTTCTTCTTGACATACATCTCTACTATGTCTCTAGTGGCAGTCCTTCTTGAGTGGGGTTTGTATAAGTTAACCTGCATATAATACAAAGAATTAAACACATTAACATTTGTTAAATGAAAGCTAACATAAGCAAAATTCAGATTTCAGATTATAACATTGAATTTAACAACTAACCTTTGCACAAAAGGTTTTCCAAGCAATGCATTCAATTAATGCCAAGGGCAACTCAGCAAGAACCAACAGCTCATTACTGGCTTCTTTGAACACAGATTCAAATACTTTGGATGTCTTCAAGACTCCTTCAGTAGTGATTACAGGTTGACTATTGTTATGTCCTTATACCCAAGCTTGGCGCTCCTTACAAATTTGTAGATGCTTCTTGAGGTTTGAAGTTCCTGACTTTGTTGAGCAAGAGAAAAACTTCTTGCAGTAAATACAGATACACCTGTCACGGTTGGCCTTTAATCTATCAAAATGGTCCCATGCATTGGACCTTGTGTTAAGTGTCCTCTTTGCTTTATTAGATCCTGTTGCAGGTGTATCTGTATCCTTCCTCTTCCCTCTATCTCTATGATCACATTTTTTAGGAGATGGAGTTACTTTTTCTTCTACTTCATAATTTTTTCTGCTCCTGCATTTCTGTCTACTACTTCTTCAATGTTGTCAGGATGCTTAGTAGAAGAAGAGTCCATCTATAACAGAAATAAAAAGCAAACATCATCACACACATAAATATTAAGATTCAGAATCAAAGTTCAAATGCAAACAATAAAACAAACATCCAAAAAAATCTCCTAACTAATCAGATTCTCAGACAATTGAAATTAGAATCAAAGTCCAATATAGTATCAAATCAAGAACTAGACAATCAAAGACAGAATCAAATCAATTAGAATCAATCAAGCAATGAAACAAACCTTATAACCTGAATCACAATCGACATGAATCTAAACATGTTTCACACTCAAAGTGTTTTCCCCTCTTCTTCTGAGGTTTATTAGAGAAAGATATAACACAAACCAAAGCAACAAAGCCCTCCATAAACAAAATATTCAAGTTTTAAAGAACCAAAGCCAACCAATGATGAAGGTCAAGACTCAAGACATCATAACCTGTTTATGTAACTAACTTAGCGGAAGGAAAAGAAGAACACAAATCAATAACATAATACATTAGTACAAAGAACACAAAACCATCAAAATTTGTCTCCTTCGATATTTAGATATATGTTATCTCTGAACAAAAGCTATGAACACAAACCAAGCATAAATATAAACAATCGAATACATAATGCTATAATCAAGCTATGAACCAACCCTAAAACATGAATCAAACATCGATATAACACATAAGCTCAAACTCTAATTCCTAAATGGCTAAATCGAACAAATATATAAACCCTAACTCTGTTAAACTTCAAATCAACTTCAAATCGAAGACATAAAAAAGCCTTGACACTATGAATCAAAGAAGCCCTAATGTTTAACACAAAGATTATCACCAAAAACAAACAAAAATGATTCAAACAGAAACGATTACCTGTGATCGAACCCTCGACGTCTCTGATAGAGGAGACTCGAGAGAGTCAAGAGACGATGAAATAACTCTTTGATTTTGGTTTTCCAGTGTAAAAACTAAAAGAATCGTAGGGAATTTAGGATTTTAGGGTTTCAATGTGAAGCTCAATCGACAAAAGTGATCTCTTTGCATGCGTAATGAAAGGAAAGTTTGTTTGTATCATTGTATGTATATATTTTTATGTGTGTGTATGTATATATTCAGGGTACCCGAATACCTGTTTGGGTTTTTGGGTATTCCCGAACCCGAACCCGAAGTACCAATGGATAAGGATCCGATCGGGTCTTCGGTTCGGATTCGGGTTTTTATGCCCATGCCTAATTTTCACTACGGGCAAATCTTGTGTTTTTGCATTTCCGATAAGGACAAAACATCTTACCCGTTTCCTGCGAGATCGATGTCGAATTAGCCTGGTACATGAATAACTCAAGAGCATTGAGAAATTCCTTCGTCACTTTTCCGTTGGAATCTTTGTGCATATACATCTAGCTCCGCATTTCGAATATATTACCGCCAGACACTTTTTTCTATCTTTGGTGTTTTTCTAATCTATTTTTCTTTTTTTGTGTTATTCATTCTTCACAACAATGGCATATATATAGGAGATTTTGGTGGGTGGTAGTTAGGATTTTAACTACTAATTACTAGAAAAGGAATATTTACAAATATTTTACAAGGAAATGTTTTGCATGAACAACACGTTTTCACCTACTTTTAGATACAAGGAAATGTTGTGTCATCGTAAATTTACTTCTTTCTTACGACGAATTTTATTTTCGTTGTAATTTCCTCGTTTACTACTTGTAAATTTACTATGAACTATTTTCCTTACAAAATTTTGTTGTAATGAACGTGTTTTCTTGTAGTGGGTTCTGTACTGGCTGTCACACTAAGGTCTGTCATTTTCTCTGCGGTGTGGTTGTATTTGGAAGATTAGGGGAGTTAAACAATAGCTCAATTTGGTGTTTATAATGGGAAATCAATGGTCCGTAGTGAGTCCGTAAGACTCTCTGCGGCAGGAATTGCTCGAAGAGTGAAGCAGTTTTCTTCGGCGCTTATAGACAGACTAATGAATTTTGATATTTAGAAAATGGAGAGTCTCATTGCAAACCTTCCAAAGATATGGAAGCTAGAAGGAAAAGTAAAGGTAGGAGATTTGTGCAATAGAAAATTTTAGTTCAATTTTCAATAGAGAGAGATCTTCTGTATGCCTTAAGCTATGGACCGTGCCACTTTGGTGGGTGGATGGTCTCCATTTTCAGATGGGAACCAATGGTTCTTTCCTCATACCCCTCGATTATCACGTTTTTGGTTAAATCGTTGATATCCCAATGCATTTGTGGGAAGAAGATACAATTAGAGGTATGTGTATAGCTATTGGAGAGGTTAAAGAGAGAGAGAGAGAGAGAGAGATGAGGATTCTGGAAGTGTTTTAGTGACAGTGGATGGGTTTAAGCCCATAATCTTCACATCGGTGGTACCTTTTGAGCATGGGGTAGGAGATTATAGTTGGTCTCAAGTCTGATAAACTTTCTTGGTTTTGCAAGCATTGTCACTTGCTTACTCATGATGTTTATGTGTATCTAGAGTTGGATGTGGCTCAACATGAACAGGAAACATATGTCTTAGCTTCATCGGGGGAACATTCTATGGGGGGAAGGAACTATTCGTGATAAGCAGCAGCGATTACCACTTAAAAGAGCATGAGACATGGGGATGATGGAAAGCCTGGATCGGGATGTAATTGGTAGAGACATGAAGCGTAAGGATATTACAGAATCACAAGGTGGGACTAGGAAGACTTACGCCGAGAAGGTGATAAGGAGAGATTATAACATTAGAATTCATCAGATGGTCCGGTCAAAGGGTTATAAAGGTGGTATCTATCGGAATAGATTTAAAGATACTCGGGTGAAGGAGGGTAGCACATCAGATGTACAGAAATGTCGGCAACCAACGTGGCTGAAGCCGTTGTACAGATCGGGTTCATGTTTTCATCATGAGCAAGGGGCACTGGTGGAGAAGAAATCACAAGTTTCTTCTAATCTTGACAAAGGAAAGGCTCCTGATGGGGTTGTTGATGGTGTTAATGTGAGTACAAATGCAGTAATGGAGAAGAAGATGTTAGACCATGATGATCTTCTCGTTGAGGAATATGAATTGGTAAATGAGGAGAAGACTGTGGGGGGAAAATGATGAAGTTATGAACGTGGCAGCTGTGGGAGATGGCCTGGATTAGATAGAGTAAGGACTGGAAGATAATTCATGGTCTACATAACTGAAAAAGGAGCTTGAAGTTGATAAGGGTGAGAACATTATCGATAACGTTTTGGTCAATATGGATGAAGTTCTTGTCACTGCGGATGATACAGAGACTTTGTCTCCAGGTGGTGTTAAAGGTATAATTCACTCTGAATTTAACTTAAAATCGAGTCTTGATGGGATTGCCTCAGGTTTAATTGTTATTCAAATGGATAACAGGAAAACTAGTCAGGCTAAGTGTAGCAAAAGTTCGGCTAAAATAAGAGGAAGTAATCTTAGAAAGATGAATATGATGTTAATGGTTTCGCCTCAAAAGTGGTTGGATTATAAGGGTAGACTTACAAAGGCTTCACAGGTTTTTAAAACGTCGCTTCTCGCATTGCAGGAACTAAGATTATGAATGGTGAGGCTAAGGGAGGCACGAGGGGCATGATGCATCCTAAGTCATCTAAGAAAGGAATGGTGGTTCTCCTGAAACCACCAACTCATTCGTGAAGGTAATGAGCTGGAACTGTCAAGGTCTAGGAGGAGACTTGACAGCTGATACTTTGAGGGATCTTTAGAATAAGTTTATACCTGATATTGTATTCTTATCAGAGACTTAAACAATCTTTTTTCATTTAAAAAAATTGAAATTCAGTTTGGTTTAAATAATTTGTACACTGTGGATCCAATTGGATTAAGTGGTGGTCTTGCCATTTTTTATAATAATGAAATAAAACTTGATGTATTGTTCTCTAGTAATCACATTATTTATGTTCACGCTTCAATCTATGGGTTTAAATCTTTTATTTTGTTTGTTTACAGAGATCATGTGGGCGTAAATCGGTGTATTATTTAGAACAAATTAATGGAAATTAAGACAAACAGATCAAACACTTGGTTGATAATAGGTGATCTATATGAATTAACCGGAAACCATGAGAAAAAGGGGCAAAATGAGATATGCGGCATCTTTCGTTCCTTTTAATCTTATGCTAAGACACTGTGGAATGATAGAATTCTCGTGTGCAGGAGATTAGCTGTTGTGGGAAGGGACACAAAACAAACAAAATATCTGGTGTAAGCTGGATAGAGAAGTTGGAAATAAGGAATGACATAATGTTTCCAACCATTCAAAGTTATAATATTTAGCAAGGATTAAGTTAGACCACCGCCCAATATTGCTAAAATTCAATTATAATGTGGAAAGGTATTACAAAATTTTTTGTTTTGACAAAAGATGGATAGGGAAGGAGAGTTTTGCAGAAGCCATTTAGTGTGGATGACAATGTACAAGGAATTTTAGGACCCCGACCTTTGTGGATAAAATTCATAATTGTAAGAATTCAATTTCTTGGTGGAGAAAGAATAATGTCCCACATGGAAAGGCGATAATTGATTCTCTGATGAGTAAGCTAAAGGAAGCTCAAAATGATGACTCTGTATCCTTGAATATTATTGTGGGTATTAAAAGGAAGCTTCGAGAATCTTATAAAGATGAGGAACATATGGTTAAAAGAGGGAGACAAAAATACAAAATTATATCACGCCACAACCAAGCAAAGACGAGAGAGGAACCAAATCTCAATATTATTTAATTCACAAGGGGCCTAGAAGGAGTCCCTGGAAGGAATGGAAGGCATAAAAATTAAATATTTTAATGATTTGTTCAAACCTACGGGGACTGACGATTTCACACAGGTTCATGAGAATTTTGAGTCAGGTATTACATATACCATGAACAAAACATTAACTAAGAATACTAGGGAGACAGAAGTAAGGTCTGCACTTTTTGCTATGCATCTTGAAAAAGCGCTTGGGCCTGATGGGATGACAACTTTGTTTTTTCAAAGATAATGGGGGACCATGAAGGAAGATCTTGTTAGTCTGGCTCGGAATTTTTTTAGAACTGGAAAGTTTGATGCTCGTTTGAATGTGACAAATATTTGTCTTATACCAAAGACGGACCAACTTAAGGGAATGTCAGAGCTTAGGCTAATTGGTTTTTGTAATGTGACCTAAAACATTATTTCTAAAATTCTATGCCCGAGGCTAAAAAGATCCTTTCCCCGTGTCATACCAGAGACACAGTCGGCCTTTGTCTTAGGAAGGTTGATTACGGACAACATTATGATTGCCCAGGAAATGTTTCATGGCTTGCGCACTAACCATAATTGGTGACATGAGTTCATGGCCATTAAGATGGACATGAGTAAATCTTACGAACGGGTCGAATGGTCGTTCATGGAGGCAGTTTTGCAAAAATTAGGTTTTGGACAGATGTGGATTTTTTGATTAATATGGTGTGTTCGGTCGGTATCATACAAAATCCTTTTAACGGACAACCAACGGGGAACATTGTCCCTCAAAGAGGATTGAGACAAGGTGATCCTTTATAACTGTATCTTTTCATTATTTGTATGGAAGTTCTGATTGGAAATATAAAACGGAAGGAACATAACAGTGCTATAATGAGTTTCGAAATAGCTCAACATAGTCTGGCAATATCAAATCTCCTTTCTGCTGATGACAGATTTTTGTTTTGTAAGGCAGAGGGTTCACAATGTTAAGCGATTTTGGATGTCTTGCGTGATTATGGAAGTGCCTCGAGACAAGTAATAAATTTCGATAAATCATCGGTGATGTTTGGAAAGAATGTTCCGGACCAGACTATGGTGTTGATGAAATCTATGTTGGGTATTACAAAAGAAGGTGGTATGGGCACATATCTTGGAATCCCTGAGAGTTTGCGAGGTTCCAAGATTCAAGTTTTCAATTATGTTAGGGAACGGTTAGGAGAACGAGTAAATGGACGGTCATCTAAATTTCTTTCAAAAGGGGGTAAAGAGATCTTTATCAAATCAGTTGCTCTTGCGCTCCCCAATTATGTCATGTCATGTTTCAAACTCTCCCAAGTGTTAAAAACAAAGTTAACCAATGCGATTTCAAATTTTTGGTGGAGTTCCAATGGATGTAACCGCGATCTCCATTGGGTCGCGTAGGACAAATTATGTATCCCAAAAGAGAATGGATGTTTAGGCTTCAAATCTCTGGATGATTTCAATACGACCTTATTCTCCAAACAGCTTTGAAAGCTTATTCCGCTTCCAGGATCACTGGTTGTTCGGGTCCTACGAGGTCAATATTTTAGGAACATTCATTTGTTAAATGCTAAAAAGCCTCATTCACCCTCATTGGCTGGAAGAATATTCACTCGATCCAAGCATCGGTTTGGCAAGGAATTAGGATACACATAGGTTCTAGAATAAACTCATCAATATGACATGACCCATGGATTCATGATGTTAATCCGCGCCCGGTAAGAAGTCGGGGTAGTGCTTTGCATCCTAGGCTACAAGTTCAACAATTGATAAACCCATCAACGATGGATTGGCATTTGGCACTCTTACAGGAATTTTTTGATCCCGAAGGTGTAGAACTGATTCGGGGCATCCATTCAAACTGCACACACACGATGGTTTGGTCTGGCACTATACTAAAATAGGGACAATTCACGGTTAAGTCAGGATATAAACTCATTCACCATTTGGAGATAGCATATCTTAACAATAATGGATAGAGTCCATGCTTGGAGGCCTTGAAGGCGTTTACATGGAAAATAAAATGCTCTCTTAAAATAAAATATTTCCTTTGGCAAATTATCAAAGGAAGTTTGGCGATAACTACAAAACTAATTCATAGAGAAGTTTGATGTGATACAATATGTCAACGATGTGGCTCTGCTGAGGAACAATTAACCAAATTTTGGTGCACTTCAGTTAAGCTGATTTGGAATTCCTGTAAGAATCCATAAAGGATGGAGGTCTTCCCAACAATATCAATTTACACTAATATGGACTATCTTTTTTGGCGGAACCCTTTGAGGAATCAAGATAAGGATCATCATGATCTTTTCTCATGGATACTATGGTTAATATGGAAAACAAGAAATCATAAAGTCTTCAAAGGGATACAATTGGATGTAGATGAGATCCTAAGGAATGAAGAGACAGATTTTATAGCTTGGAAAGAAGCGCAAGTCTCATTATCTTCTGAAAAAGAATAGTCATTTGTGGAACCAACAATTTAAGATGGTTTAACCTGTCGAGTAAATGGTTCCTGGAAACAATCAGATCCCACCACTGGACTTGGATGGATCGACAAAGATAGAGATAACAAGGTAATCTTGATGGGGTCGATATGCTAGCGTCAAAGCCTTTCAGGACTCCACTTAGAGATGGAGGCGTTGTTATGAGTGCTTCCAGAGTTGCACACTTGAAGAACAACTTTCCAGCTTTTCCAGACACACTGTGTGGAACTTACAATATTACTCAACATCCGGATGGCTGACCGGCCCTTTATACGCTAATTCAGTATTTTCAGCTCCTACGTGGACATTTTCCTGGTTTCTCTTTGTCTCTCATTCCGCGTGCGACGAACACACAAGCAGATACTTTGGCTTGAGGATCCCATATTATTTTTTTTTTTTTTCATATTTGTAAACTTCGATACTCCGAATTGGTTACCCAATTTAGGAGCCAACTTATGATTAATGTATGGTTGACAAAAAAAAGTTGATGTTCCTAACTAAATAAATCCTAATTCATCCACTTTTTGACAATAATTTTTGTGCAGATCAATAACTAATTTTTTTGTTTACCTATTAAAAAGATAAATTCATCATATTTTTTAAAAATTGCTTCAAGATAAAATAACTGGTAATTTAAATAATCTTATCTTCATTAATTTTTTAATTTTATATATACCAAATTTTATAAAGAATAAATCAAATATGTAAGGAGAAGATTTTCATTATTTTAAAGTCAATTTCTTTCATGTGTTATCTTTTTATTTTGTTAACTCATAACTTTTATTTTAACATAACTATTTTCATTTAACTTTAAATTAAATGTTATTGAAATTTTTGAAATCATATATGTTTATTCTTATTTTTATTTATAATAATGATGAAATAAGATTAATAAAATTTCTTTTTCTATTGAGTTTTTTTTGTTAATTTTTCCTTTTTAAAATGTTAAACTATTTTCCCTTACTATTCTTTCCTTTTTATGATTTTAATTTTTATTAGTTAAAATTTCACTAAGGACAATCATGTAATCAACTAGTCTATCTTTTAATCAAAGCCAAATTCACTTTGCAAATAATATATAAGATTAAATTTTAGTTTTATATATACTAAATTATATAAAGAATAAATCAAATATGTAAAGAGAAGATTTCGTTATTTTTAAATATTATATTTTGTTGGATTTTTTATAAGTCAATTTCTTTCATGTGTATTTTGTTTTTGCTAACTCATTCGTTTTTTTAATAGAATTTTTTAAATTAAGTTTTAGAATAAATCAATATTATTGAAAATTTTAAGATCATATATGCTTAGTTTTATTATCATTTATAATAATGATTAAATAAGATTATTAAAATTTTTCTTTTCTATTGAATTTTTGCTTTTGTTTATTTTTTCTTTTTCAAAGTTTAAACTATTTTTTTCCTTTTTATGTTTTTAAATTTTTTATTAATTAAAATTAATCAACATATTTAACTTTCAATTTGAAACAAATTTACTTCACAAATAATATATACGATATATTCTTTTAGTAAAATATATTTGCATCAAATGTAAACAACTACATTTTGTTTGTGTTTGGTCTAGGTTAACACTTAACTAACAATTTTTGTTTAAAATGGTCCTTTGTTTTGAATATCCTGATTTGGAGTTTCCTTTTAGCTGATACAGTTTGAGGTTTGTTTGAATTTGGGAGTCGTTGTTGGTTCATTTATTTTGTTAGTAAATCCATATGAAATATAGTTTGTGCTACTCTGATAATAAAAAATAGTTTGTGTTATTGATCTAGATATTTAAGCAAAACCATGTGTTGTTAGAATCATTTGTGGTTTGCCCAATAACACATGATTTTATTTGAATTTCTAAAAGATGTTATTGGTTGATGGAGTTTTAAATATTTTATAATTTAAGTTCCACTATTGGTATTATAGATTTTAATGTTCTTAATAAAATATTTTTTTACTGGCTTGATGATTTTAAATTCGTCCAAAATCTATGGTTATTCAAAAATTGCATTTCACCAACTCTATAATTCTAATAAAATCTAGTAATATTGGTACAAAGATTCTAAAAATTGATTAATAAAAACACAGTTTTCAGAATGCTAAAGTTTTCCTTGAATTCTTAAATTTGTCTTTCTAACACACAAACCCTCAAAATTGATACAGCTCTCTACAAATTTGGCTAATATTTTTGCCAAATTTTGTAAATCTCTCATTTTTCTAAAATCAACAAACTCCATCTAAAATATTATCATTTTGTACATGATCTATAATTTTTTATGACCGTCCCATATAAAAAATTATAGGCCATGTACAAAATGATAATAAACCTTATAACCAATAATACAAAATGATAATAGACCTTAAACCCAATAAAATATATTACTCTTATATAATACTTTTTACCTAAAATTTAATCTATTTTCCGTGTTTTTTTTTGAAAATTTGGAATCTAGTATTAAAGAGAAAAATTCTAAAAAAATTTTGGCCCGAGCTTTTGCACACCTCCAAGCAGTTATAAAAATTATCACTAGCTTTAAAAATGATTACTAATTCTTTTTCAACTATTTTGTTCTAAAACATTAATGTTTTAAAAGTAGAGAAATTAACTCGTATAAGAAAAAAAATATCATTTAAGTTTTAAAATTTGAAAAAAAAACAATGCTATATTAGATGACCATAATATCCATGTTGCAAGTGAATGCTTTTTTTTCTTGTTCTTTTTTAATTCATTAATTTCTATCTCATACTAACTATTTTCACCCATATATATATATTCCAAAATTTGATTTTTTAGAAACGCATATGTATTTGTCAAAGAAATTGAACAACACATTATCCTTTAAATAATTGCAAAATAGTAAATCATTTGTCATAGGAATACTATTTTGCTAACGTGTATATCCAAATTTTGACTCGAACCTCAAATACCCAAACACATACTTTAAAATCTCTCCAAGTAACTTTACTATTCCTTTTAAAATTCTAAACAACGGTTCTAAAAAAGTGGAATTTTTTTTAACCCATTATTTCCTTATTACTTATCCTCCCTATAGTTTTCGATATACACTCATGTGTAATTATGTAATGCACCCCATATAATTATCCTCCCATAAAAGATTGTGTTACAAATTGTAAAATATATAACTTTATGATGCACCCCATCCAATTAATTCAACGTGCTATAATTACTTATTCTCACTATATTTATTTTGCCTCGTCATATGTTTAGTTTTTGCATTTAGTTATATATTACAAGTACATTTAATAGTTATGTACACGTAAATTTCAATTTTCGATTTACTCAATGGTTGATATTTTAGATTTATCTAACTGCATAAACAGTACGTCTATGAGAATTAGTCTTTTCATTTTTTTTGTTTTATTCTATATGGAACATTTTTTTGGTCTTTAATTTATATATGGTTTATAATTGGGAGACTTACAAAAATACACCTTTGTATTGTCTGTTTTTCAAAAATACCCCTGCTTTAAAAGTTTTTATTTTTACACCTCCCTTTTTAATGAAAAAGACCATTATACCCCTAGACTAAAAGAAACCCTAAACGTTAAACCCTAAACCATAATTCCTAAACTTTAAACCCTAATAGCTAAACCCTAAACCCTAATCACTAAACCTTAAACCCTAAACCCTAATATTTGAGGTGTATATTTGAGAACCATTAAAAGACAAGTGTAAATGTAAAATTTATTTTCCTTTTAAGTGTATTTCTGTAAATTAATCTTTATAATTTGTATCATTAGTGGTGTGTTCACATTTCAGTACTTATATACAATTGTTACGTTCGCCGGCTCACAATAATGACAACATATGTATCCACTTCATTCTTATAAAAAAATTGAAAATGCAGTAACAAAAGAATATGAAGTGTACAGAGAGCATGTGACAAGTACCTTCAATTAATCAATCATTTTCTTCCAATTTTCCTTTTTCTTCTTTCGCAACTCATTGCTCTCTCCAAATACACGAGAAACACAAGGGTTTAGGACTATTTTCTGTTAACTAATTCCAGTGATTAACCCTGTCCACTAGCCATCCATGAAAAACTCAATCTTTATGCGTTAAGATTCTGGAAGTAATAGCCAAAATTGGCATCCAAATCCCCACCATAAGTACACAATCCTTGTCATAAATCCAAATTTGGGATTGCCTCACCAGAGGATACCAAAATCACTCTAGTCGCCAACGAAGCTTCCCAAGCTAAGACATCAATATGAATCTTGTCTTAAATTATGCGTTTCAATCATGTATCGTTTTTCCCTCAAAATCTAACCATCGAGCCTTAAGGAAACTGTTGAAGGTTAACCCCTTCCAAGGACATCAGGCCTTAGCCATTCATGGCCACCACGAGATTGCTTAGCTATAGAGCTAACTTGAAGGATGAACCAAAATCAGACAGCAACTGTAACAGAAGAATGATGGAACTGATGCAGAGAAATGTAGAGATAATGCAGAGCATAAATAAAGAAAAGAGAGCACACAAATTTTTGTTTACCCTGAGTTCACTATCCATTGTGAATAGCTACATCTCAGAGGGTGGATACTTCCACCAATCCATTAGAATCAAGAGAACTGTTACAGCTTTGCTTTACAACATCTCTCATGAATACAAAGCTCTCTTGTAACACTATATTTTTTCTCTCAACCTCTCTTCTCTTTCTGTTCTTGAGCTCTCTCCTTGTGCCTAACTTTTCACTCTCTCGTGCCTTGGTGCTTCAGCACGCCTTGATGAATAAGCATCCTTGGTGCTTCAGCACCCTCTGTTGCACTTTCGAGCTCTCTGTTACACCTCTCTTCTTCTTGTTTTCTGCATAACCTTTCTTAGGCAGCCATCCTCTGCTTTATATACCAACAAAGATCCAACTTAACCTAATCCTTAACTTGAGTTAAACCTTGGTTAACTTGTCTAGTTATCAAAGCAAAACAACACTTTCCACGAAGCTTCCTTTTTGTCTCTTCTGAAGCATTATCCTGAAATGTACAGCCTGACAGCTGCAGCAGAGAGAGAAAGAGAGATCATGTGGCTTTGTAAACTGAAACTTATCCTTTCAAACCCTATGTCTCATTCAGAGACATCTTCAACATATCTTGAGGATTCAAACTAAATCCAACAAAACTCTGAATCCCAAACCACTTTTTGATTCTTCTTCTTTGTACCTTTGGATCCCCATCCCCGGTACTCTTGATACACTATTTATCCTGGTGACACTACCTTGTGTCCTTTTGCATTGACTTGTGAACTTATACCCACTAGTTTTGCCTCTTGAACCACAACTTTCTGCACCACTGTCTCTGAAACAGTTCTGAACTTGCTCGTGTGATACCCTCTGCAACAACATTTCCAGTCTTTGCTTAACTTCAGCTTCTTCTGTACATAAGATACTAATTATCCCTTATGCATTTGATCTTCGCTGACTTGTGTTATGATCTCTAATGACCTTTCTCGTGCCACGATCAACTTTAAATCTGAAACACACTCTTCTTCCTCTAGGCTTCTTCTTTCTTGTTGAGCAGACTTGCAATACCCTTCTTCATAGTCAACATCAGTTCCTGCTATAGATTTCTGCATAAACTTGCCTCTGAAATCTCTTGTGTGTGCTAAAACAGGCCTTGTACTAGTTACGTGACACCTAATACATCATCCATAACACCAGAACTTGACACCTCCTTCTTGGAACCTCTTTGAGAATCCAAATTCTCACCTATTGTAGCCTCACAACAACTCTGGTTCAGTCTTGAAGTTAACCTTTTTGAGTTTCTCTTACTCAACTTTGGATCCAATCCTTAACTTCTTTAAACTCTGAATCACTTTCTTTAAACCTTCAATGCACTTGACAAAATGTTTGACACCCTTTAGACTACAACCGAGCCTTCTTATGTTATCAACAATCTGTCTTCTTGGTACTAAACCACCACTAAACACAATCTTGTGCTAGCCATGCATTGAACCTCTCTTCATATCCTGAAGGCACAATTACATAAACTGCTTCAGTGACTGCAACAACCCTTCTGCAAACTGATTCCTTGTCGACTATTGACTCTTCTCTTGTGCACTGAGCTTAGAATCAAAACCTTCTTGAATCTGACGCAGAAAACTCAAACCATCTTAGCCTCCAAGTTGAAGCCAATCTTGATTTAACCATTCTGTTACAAGATAACTTCTGCTAGCAGAATTTTAACCACTACCAGCAACCTTCAAAACTTATCTCTCATCAACTAAACCTGCAAAACAATCTGAACAATTCCAGTTAGAAAACAAAGAACTAATCTTCTTAGATTGTACTTACAGCCACTTGATTGTCTCTTAAGTCTTGAACCAACTTATACCGCTGTTTAAACTAACAGATCACGCCGCATAACACCCTCTTGCTATGAAGACTTTCGACACAAATTGTATCCCAAACTTCTGCGACAACAAATGCTTGCTACTCTCTTGTGATAACCACTTAGTAGCCTTTAACCTTGTTCCTGCTTCTGTGTCACACTTGTGACTTTCTGTCACTACCTGTTCTGTTACTACAGACGAGCTATGACACAGTAGACCTTGTGTTCCAACAAAACTGCAACTACAACAACACTGCAACTGGAAAAACAACTGCAACTTCAACTGCAAAAGTCTCTTCTTACTCTTCGATTCTTGTTGTTTTCAATTTCAACACAACCTTAATTATTCCATACAACAGCTCCACCTTGAGCTAAACTCTTTACCTTTGAAGAATCTTCAGAACTCTTTGCTTCAAAGAAGCTTCCAATTTGGTTGTGATCCACCAAACTGCTTCAGCATAGACTGTTGAGTCTTACAGACTTTTGATGAGCTGAAACCTGTTATAACCTTAGCTAAAACGACTCCTTCACTAGTCATCCTAACTTGGATACATCAATCTTTACATTTTCTCATGTCTTGAGTCTTCCAACATCTTAGCTTTCTTATAACAACTCATCCTTTTCTCAATGATTCATGAGAACCAGAAACCATCTTCCTGAAACTTGGTTTCTGCATCACTGATATTTGTATCAGTTTCTCTAGCAACTTGTCATCACTTCTAGTCAAGCTTAGACATATCCAGTGTCTCTGTAGCTCTTTCTTGAGCATACCCTCAGCTATACACAAAACCTTCTCATGCTTCATGCCCACCATTACTTCATGAGCCATCTTGGTTTTGCAAAATTGTCACAACTTTCTTGATGACTAATCCGACTTAGTCCTTGCTATATTTCCTCTTGACTTGATGACCCTTATCTGTTCTCCTTGAATGAACCTTCACCTTGTTCATTTCTGAGATACATATACTTACTGCAACAAGCTCCTTGATGATCTGCCCATTAACTTTGATCATCACCCTCTTGAGCTTTTTAAATTCACTAGAATTTGAACCTTATTCTCTGAGATAGATCCCTTTAAGCCTTCTCAAATCTGCAACAACACTAAAGTCTCTGAAACACTTTTGTCTCTGTTCCAGCATACCTCTGAACTTGTTTCTTTGCCCACCTGCAATTGTTCTTATCTTGAACCCTGAAACCCTGACCGATACTCAAGTAGCCTCTGAAAACCACACCAATCTACCTCCTAAGGCGTCCCCTAGCTTTTTCATGTGATACCAACTACTACTCACTTAATCATTCTGCAACAGCCACTTTGCATCCAACTACAACAAACAGATTTGACCAAAACACAATCTACACCAGATATGAGTCTTGGACCTTTCTGATGTGAAGATAGAATGCATACCTTGGGATGTGCAGAGGTTTCAACCTTCTTAATGTGCAGGACCCGAAACAACTTGTACAAGCCAAACACACCGTTCTCTTGATTTGAGTCTTTGATGATTTGATTTTGTCCTTTCAAAATGAGTTACAGAACTTGTACCCAACTTTGCAGAATCATACACCAGCTGATGCTTGTAGTAAGATTCAACATGCATCAAGCCTAAATCTCTTTTCTTATGAACAGATCAAGAAGCATTTTCCTTCTTGTTCTTTCTCTCAATCTTTCCAATCTGTTGAGGTGGTTTTTGAATGAGTTTAAAAACTCAATATGAGATGAGAAGATTGAAGATGCATAAATTCTTGTAGTAGTTCCTATGCGACAAGAGATGTTGTAGCAGTTTTGGTGACGAGCTAAACGTGTGACTTGAAGGCTTAAGGGCTGAGCTGGACGGATGTGCTGACGTGGACGAAGCTTGAAGAGCAAGAAGAGGAGGATATACTCGAAGATTTGCTGAGGAAAGTGATAATCACAAAGGGAAATATTTCCTTTATTAATATGAGAGAATATAGGAAATATGTATCAAGTGAAGATATGGAAAGATTCTTTTCTTGAAGATGGCGTCGGATCTACTAGTATAAGTAGAGTTTCTGGTGCTTGGTACAAGACACGTTTTTTTGAGAGTAAGAGAGACTTAGCTAAAGGGTTTTCATAGGCTTGTAAGCAAGGAGAAATACAAAGGCTAAAGTGAGAGGACTTTTGTGATCTTGTACTCGATCAAAAAGTCGTGTTAGGCTAGAGATTCTGTTCAAAATTATACTTGTAAGTTCTTTTTGAAAAGGGTTCTACTAACAAATGTTTTCTTTGTAGAGAAAATCTCTCTTGTACTTTATGTTCTAAGTTTCTGTCGTACTTCGCATCACATAGTCTATGTAGTAGTATTCGTGTTACAGTTCCTGGTGTAGTTCTTGCACTTACAATTGGTATCAGAGCGGGTCACTCGTTTGTATTATAACAGGTGAGATCCTGAAGCAAAGATGGAGAACTACAACGAACTGATCCCTACTACAAGGGTGATTCTTGACGGCTCAAACTATGGAATATGGAAGTCAAAAATAAGATCGATCATATGAGGAATTGATGCGATGGCATGAAAGACAATTGTCTCAGGGTGGTCTGAACCAACAGTTCATAATGAAGCAGGGGTCAAGATTCCTAAGCCTGAAGAAGATTGGACTGTAACAGAGTTGAAGATGTCTAAGTACAACTCTAGAGCTCTGTCTGCCATACATGCCAGTGTACCAGATAATTACTTTGAACTAATTCAGGAGACTGAGATTGCCAAGGAGGCTTGGGACATCCTTCAGAAACACTGTGAAGGAACTAAGAAAGTATAGAGTTCAAGAAAGGACTTTCTCGCATCTATATTCGAAAATCTCAAGATGGGAGAACATGA
The DNA here is from genome assembly GCA_900406275.1 of Anastatica hierochuntica. NCBI lineage: Eukaryota > Viridiplantae > Streptophyta > Magnoliopsida > Brassicales > Brassicaceae > Anastatica > Anastatica hierochuntica. The sequence goes on along the minus strand of OVAN01007682.1, from coordinate 2,138 downwards.
TTCAATTGAGGATTTTAGTTCTCAGATCAATTCACTGGCTCAAGAAGCTCTCACCCTTGGAAAGAAGTACAAGGATAAAAAGTTGGTGAAGAAATTTCAGAGGTGCTTGCCTTCGAAGTACACAACCTACAAGGCTGCTATGTCAGTGTCTCTTAATACAGACGAAATCAGTTTCGATGAGGTTGTAGTGATGCTTCGTTCCCATGAGATAAAACTAGATGGAAGCACTAAGAAAGGGAAAGGTATTGCACTAATATCTCGTGATGTAGTACAACAGGAAGACGAAGCCGAAGGTCTTGTAAGACAGCTTGTCAAAAAATTTGACAGAGCACTGCAGAGAATTGAGCAGGGACAGAGTCAAAATAGGGCCGCTGCTACAAAGAGAGTATCTGGCACAAAAAAGTATGTCAAGAGAGCAGAAGTTCAGTGTTACGAATGCAAGGGGTATGGTCATCTTAGAACCGAATGTCCTACAGTGAGGAGACGAGAAATTAAGTGCTACAAATGTAAAGGTTTTGGACACACACAACTTGAACGTGTGAATCATCAAAATCATCGAAGAGAAAGCTCTTTACTAGTAGATTCAGAGGAAGATCGTGAAGAACAAGATGAGATAAATAATTTTGTGACATTCCTCGGGATTGTTGAATTCGAGGAAGGAGGAGAGGTGTCAGATTCTGAATCAGATGATGATCTGTCAGAAGATGATTCAGAGGATAATCTGAATCAAAAGCATCAGGTGGTGTGTTAGACATTGGTAAAACCTGGAAAAGAGAATTTAGGCCTGACAAAGGAGAAAGTACGTCTTGAAGCAATCATTGAAGCACTTCAAACGAAGCTGGAGGCTGAAAAGAAGGCAAGCAATCAAAGTTTGAGTCTGATGAAGGAGAAACAAGCACTTGCTACAAAGACAGACATGCTGACAAAAGAAGTACAGGCGGAGAAGAGGATATCACAAGAGGTGCTGGCGAAACTTGATCATCAGTGTAAGACTATCAGAATGCTTACTGGATCACAACAACTTGATGAGATTCTGAGTTGTGGCAGAATAGAGAAAACTACCAGAGGATTATGGTATAATGGGTGTGGAGGATCAGATTCAAAACAAATCAAGTTTGTTCCCAACAAATCTGCTGCGACAAAGATGAAGAATCTAACAACTAAGGAAGGATTGGGGTACAACAAGTTCAGAAAGGCTGAAGCATATCCAATTAAATCCAATTTTAGGAAGATGCTACATAAACAAGGTGAAGATAGTACAGCCAGAGGATCAGAATGCTACTTCTGTGGCAAACATGAATACTTCAAAGTGAACTGTTACAGATATCGAGAAAGAGTAAAGCATCTTCTGCATCAAGGAAAATATTGGTGGAATAACTCTCAAAATCAGGTATGGAAGAAAAAATCTGATCTGCAACAAAATATCTCAAATAGTAATTCGCAGCTTGTGCCAAGAAGTGTATCGTATTGTGCATCAAATCTGGAAAGTGCTACAGTAAATCTCGACAGCATGTACTACAGGGGGATTATCATCGAGGAGATCAAGGCTATACTCAATTGAACTACTTCAAAGTCAGTCAAAGTGACCGTCAATCTCAGCGTGTAAGACGGAGATGCTTCTCCAATTAACTTTGATCATGTTGTGAACTCAAGCAAGGGAGAGAGACTTATAAGTGTTGAGTTCACAAACACGGTCAAAGAGGGAGAGAAAGATTGGAGAAGGTTGATGGCGTTAAATTAAGGGAGATATTTTTTGTGTTAATCCAAAGAAAGTTGTCTGCTGATGGGTGATTAGATGCTCGAGTTCTCAAACTCAGTTATCAAGGGAGAGATTGTTAGTGTTGTGCTAACTGGTTTGAGTAGCTGTTGCAACAGGACTTGGCTGGTGCAAGCACTACAAGAAAACTGTCTTTTTGCGACTGTTTATTGTGACCGTTGNGTCGCAAATATAGTGACCGTTTTACGTCAACATAACGACACTTTAACGACGGAAAAATGCGTTGAGGTAAAATAGTCGTTAAATTACGACCATAATCAAGAGTCTGAAAAACGTCGCAAATTAGCGATTATTTAACGAGTAAACAACTAATAGTCGCAAAAGTGCAACTATTTTCAGACCATATCACGCAGTTGCAGAC
>OVAN01007681.1:0-19105 GCA_900406275.1 Anastatica hierochuntica | reverse complement strand
TTCTGATTCTGATACCCCGACTGATAATTGTTCTTGAATCCTCCTGAACCAAACTAATTCTGCTGATACCCACTATTCCCGAAGCCATTGTTCTTATTCTAAAATCTAGAGTTGAAGACACTCTGATTCTGATTGTATGGCTTGTTCTAGAACTGATTTTGTTGATTGAAACCTCTATTACCGAAGTTTCCCTGACCACCAATGTAATTCACATCTGCATGTCCACCATTCAGCTCCTCAGACATGAATTCCTATACATCTGTCCCATTTTCTGCTCTTGAAGCACAGGTGCTTCGTTCTGCTCACCAACAAAGTTCACACTCTGCTAATCTCTCCTCATTAGCTCATCGAGGTTTGACTGCATATAATCAGTTCTCTTTGCATCAAATGACACAACACCTCTACCACGCTCATAGTTTGATATACGATTAGCCTGACTGTTCGCCATGTTATTTACCAACTGATAAGCGTCTTGCACAGTCTTTGTGCTAAAATCGCCATTGCTAGCAGTATCCATAGCATTCTGATATTTCTCCTCAACTCCATTGTAGAAAATGTTGAGGAGATTCCAATCTGTGAACCCATGATGAGAACAATCATTGAGATACTCTCTGAATCTCTCCCAAGCTGCATGAAAACTCTCAACATTCAGTTGGCGAAATCATGCAATCTTGTTTCTCACAGACATAGACCACGATTTCGTGAAGAAATACCCGAGGAAGACAACCTTAATCTCGTCCCATGTCCTCTGAGAATCAGACTCTAGGCTATTGTACCATCTTGTAGATTTGTCATTTAGAGAGAAAGTGAACAACCTACATTTCAGAGCATCAGCAGGTACTCCGTTGTGCTGAATAGTATTGTAAATGGCTTCAAATCTATCCAGATGGTGCATTGGATTCTGTGATGGCAACCCATGATACTGGTTTTGCTGCACCAAGTTAATGAGACCAGTCTTGATCTCAAAATCTCTTCTCTTAATGGGAGGTGGACGAATCCCAGCACAATTCGCATAGAAGGCCTCTGGAGTATCATATTGCGCTAGAGTCATCCTCTGTTGAGGTTGACTTGCGCGTTGTTGCGNCCAGCTTGTTGAGCACCAGCATTTTCACCACCTCCAGCAGGTGGGTTAGCTCTTGGAAGAGANTAGCTCCTGGAAGGGCTTCAGGAAAAAGAGGATTATGATGAACTTGAATATCGTCACCGATGTGATCACCCATGACTGCAGCGAACTCAAACTCTTCAATAACCTCCAACAACTTTTCTCTCTTCTTTTGTCTCTTTAGACGCGAAGGTTTAGGTTTGAATTCATCGATGTCCCTTGGCTTCTAGTGTGAGGCCTGTTCATGCACTTGAACTAAAATAAAGAAGAAAAAGAAGAGATTAAACAAAATAAAGAAAATGCCTTAGGCACGCAATGATCCTAAGTTCTAAGTCTCCCTATTGGTCCCCGGCAACGGCGCCACAAAACTTGATAGCTTAGGTTTTCGCCCGAGATAACACTCCAAGCGCACAGATGTACGTTGTAGTGGTTCGAGATCGAATCCATAGAGACCAAAGGTAGCACGAAGAAATAGAATCAAACAGTGGGCTAAAGCTAAAATGATTTCTTTAAGAAGGATGCAAATATCGAAATAAAGAGAGCACAAAAACACAGGCAGCAAACGACAAGGTTGTAAAACAATCAAAGAAGTGTTGGGCATTGGGTATTCTCAGGGAAACAATTAATTGTTGATTCAAACTACAGATTAGGGAAGAGGTTAAGAACCGTCTTGAACTCAAATTCTAATGTGGAACTAATCTACTTCCATACTCACAACTCCCTATGTACTAGAAACCTCGAGACTAACTTCCGTTGACACTCGATTTCTAGTCATGCAGTACTATCAGGTTTGATAGGTTCACAATTCACTTAAACATCAACTTCCGTTGGCTTAAGAAGAATTGCTCATCTATAATTCTTTCAGGCATTTAAACATTCACCTTCCAGCAGTTAAATTACCTAAGTTCAAAAACTAAGTGATTAATTCTGTTTCATGCATTACGAACAATCATAGACGAAGATCCATTAGATTATATCCCTAATCATGCGATTCTATATCAACAACTCATGAATCTCTATGTGAGAATCCCTAAACCCAACGAACAGACTACTCACTCATGGAAATAGCAAAAACACAGATCAAATTCATGTGAGACATGATTGTATTAAGCACAAACAAGAGTAAATAGGGTTCCGAAGACTTCTCGATTGAAGAACAATAAGATTTCTTCTCCCTAGGTTACAAACTCTCTCTAGCTCTCTAAAAGTCTCTAAAAGTGCATAATGAAAAGGAAAACACGAACTTAGGTCTTTTTGTTGCAATCCGGTTCGAAATAAGTTCGGTCTAGTTCTTCGTAAAATCGGTCCGCAGATCGGGACAGGGATCGATTGATCCAAACAGGGATCGGTCGATCTGTGCCCAAAATTTTGGGTACTTTCCAGCTTTGCACGAACACTTCCTTCGATGCTTGAAATCCATCCAAAATGCATTCTTTTCGCACATTCAAGCTCGAATCTTGTAAAAAAACAAAGAACACAAATCCGCGCCAAAACAATCCGAATACATACTAAAAACCTTAGATCTCGTGTGAAAACTGTAGTAAAAACCACTAAAATACTGACACATCAAAAGTGCGGGAGTTTATCTAGTAATCTTGTATATGATAAAAAAAGCAAACAAAATAGAGAATTTAAACTTCATAGCGTTTTAAATAAAGTTTAAACTTAATATTTTCATAAATATTTAATTTATTTGTTATATATAAATAATTTTAAAAAAAAATTTAACAAATACATATAAGTTAAACTATACCACGTGTGCATAAAAAGTTGACACATCATCAAAAGTTTAAATTGATGAACCAATCAAAACAAAACAAAAATAAAAATCACATTTTTATCGAATTTATACATAAACTTACATATATTTCATGTCTTTTCATCTCTTTTTTACTTAATACTAATTCTGTCAAAAAATCAATAGAAAAAATATGATTTCTAAAAAAAAAATTTCAAAATGATATATATATGCAAGTAATACATATATACAAATATATATATATATATATATATCCACTAAATTTTTCACAATTTATATCTTATCAATTTTATCTGATTCATCTTCCATTATTCTAACTCCCATTATTCGTATATACTATTATATAAATATATTTAAATTATTGTTTGTTTTGTATTGCAATTTCCATTTCAATCATATATTATAAATAATTACAATTTACATTTTTGTAATCTAAAACTCAAATCTCATTGAAAATTTATTAATTACATTTTCATATCATGCGAGGCTAAAGAATAATAAACACGTATTTGATTAATGTTAATTAGATCATGAATAAAAAAAGTTAAAAATTTGAAAACAGTTTAAATATTGTACAAAATTATGATAAATTATAAAAATGATTATATGTTGACAACCTAAAATGATTTCTATAGTTAATACGATATGCCAAAGAACTTCTTAAATGTGATGGTTGTTACTTTTATCGTATATATTAGCATAAACTATAAGATTTAAATTCAGAGTATTTTACGTTCTATATTTTACTCTCTTCTATGTTTTAGTACTCATTTGATGGTATTTCAACTTTTTACTACCTTCTTTTTTTTTTTAACATCTGATTTTATTGAATCATAAACAAAGTAAGAAATTACATGGACAATAGTCCACAAAACATACATTGTTTACAACATGATATTGGGAAAGCGTCAACATTATGCCTCCTAAATCGTTCGTAGGATCAAATGCTTCGCTAACTTTATCCATCTTCATACTTGGTCTTGTAAGATCTTGTTTTTGGCTGTCATCTTTTGTGATCAATCGCCATTTAACTTTTAGAAGATCGTTGGATGCGATCCATCGGTTACATCGCCATCCGTCCCTTGCACTCCTGCACCAGGAGATAACATATGTCATTGTGATCGTTGTCCATGGATTGAATAAGCTTCTGGTTTGACTCAGTTTACGATTGCGTTTGTCGTCTTTGGTTCGACATGACTCGTTATTCAACTAATCATACCATGGTGGCTTTCGTAGCGGACGAAAACTCCACAACAAATCCCTTTGGATTTGCTTTAAGCATCGGAAAACCAACAAAATATGATGGCCACCGGAGATTTCACACTCAGAAACCGAGTGAATAAAGACACCATTCACCGATAACCGCAAAGAAAGCAGTAACAAAGACACTATTACTGTGTGTGACGATGACCGATAAACACGATCAATAGTGATCGGAAAACAGAATGAAAAAAACCATTTGGAATTAACCAAAATCAACCAAAACGACAACACTAATGCTATCGTAGATTTATTTAAGAAGAAGAGATAATTGAACGATGACATAGAAAATAACAAATAACACATCCATGGTCAAAACCACCGAGAGTGATGAAGAAAAAACGATTTTAGAAATTCATTTTCTGGCCATATCAATATTATCATCCCTTTCAGATTTTTATTTAACATAATATCGAAAGGAATTACAAGTAAATGAAAAAAAAAGAGAAATTTGATGGTCGAAGCCGCCGGAAACGTACGTAGAACGGTGAGGAAGAGAAGTTGCAGAATTTGTCTTTGAGAGCGAAGAATGACACCTGTCGCTTAATCCACAATTCCAACTTTTTACTACCTTCATTTATATATTTTTGTTACTAAAAATGCATACTTGGTGAAAATACAAAAATGATCTTATTACGTTTTATACAAATTTGATATCTATGTTTTCCATGATTTTAAACAAAAAATCTCTGGGCGGCGGCGTAGCAAGGTGATTCACGTATGCGGCGGCTGGGAGCGGATCCTGGTGGTCGGAAGGCTCTCACGTGAGAGAGTGGGCTGTGATCTCTCAGCTTTGATTCTTCTCTTGAAGGATCATTCTCATTGCTTGACGGGACTCTTCGATCCTGTTTTTGTGGTTGAGAAACAGAGCAACGTTTTCTCTTACGGCTTCAGTATTGACGTTTTTCTGGGTTTCATGATGGATAAGAGGTTAGGTAAGCGACCGGTGGTTTGTGATGATGATGATGAGCCCATTCTTATTCCTCCTCAGGATACATCGAAGCTTGTTCAAGAGTATGGTCTCACCTTAATCGGTCGGGTCCTTAATCCAAAGAAGCATGACATTGATAAGCTATTGGCTTATATGCCTCAACAGTGGGGCATGGATGGGCGAATAACACCAGCAACTTGGGTAATGAGTGTTTTATTCTCAATTTCGACACCGAGGAGGACTTGCAGGCTGTTCTTGATCAAGGGCCTTTCCACTACAACTTTTGGATGTTTGTTCTGGTGAGGTGGGAGCCGGTGGTGCACGATGAGTATCCATGGGACATGACCTTCTGGATTGAGCTTACTGGGATCCCGATACAATTATGGTCCAAGGAAACCATGTCGAGTGTTGGAGCTAAGATTGGATTTATCCATGAGGTGAATGAGGTGGATGCGCGTTTACGTGTGACTCTGGATAGCCGCAAGCCTCTGCGCTTCTCTCGCAGGCTGATTAACGATAAAGGCGAGTCGGTAACAGTTAAAATTCAGTATGATCGCTTATTTAAGCATTGTACTTCATGTGGTCTTATGTCACATGAAAAGAATCATTGTGAGGCTAAGGCTTTTGATTCTGATTTGGCTGTGGCTACTGCCAAACCGGCGGCAAGAACTGGAGTTTTCTCACGTCTTCAACCGCGGCTGGAGGTTGGTCTCACCCACGTGGGCAGAGCGCCACATGCTGATATGATAGGTTCATTGTCAAGGGAGGAGGGGGCTACTTCGAGACGCGATAACAGGGGGCAGAAGCGTGTCTATCACGCAATTGGTGATGACCCTGGTGAGCTTAACCGGAGCAGCTCAAGGTCTGGCCTGAGGATTCAGGGTTTTAGGAGGAGCTATCATGGCTCTCGTTCAAGCTATGAACACCGCTCCTCTGGCAGAGTTGGTCCGCGTTCAGTGGCAGTGCCGCAGCATGACAGAGCGAGATATGATGATCATGAAGCTAGGCGGCTCAAATCTAGGGAGGTTGGTCATTACTCGAGGCAGAGAGATCATGTTGACCGTGTTGACTCTGTTCTCCGACGCAACGAACGTAGCCCGCGTGAGTCAAAGCAAAGAGATGATGGGCGCAAACAAGGAGGAATGCGTTGGGAGTACGTTAAAACCGGGAGACTTTTTCCACGTGATGCGGCCTCTCATGGAGAGTCTTCGAAATCGGGTCATAAGTCCGATGATGTTCATGTTGTTGCTCGTGATTCTTCTCACAGCTTGGTGATAAAGTCTACACGTGTGGATTTAAGACTTGATGAAAAAGTCAACAGAGGGGTTAGTGCAACAAAGGGAAAGGCTGTGGCGGTGGATGCTGATGACGATTTGTTAGGGGAAGATTGGATCCGTGCTGAGGAGGATAAGCTTAAGGTGTTGGGGAATGGTCCAAGTGGGTGTTCTACAGTGTCAAATGTTGCTTCTCGTGAGGCAATATGTACTGTAGCGACTAAGGATGAGAAGAGGGGGTGAAGGTAATGCTCCAAAGAAGCAAAAACGCGGTGTCTCTCCGAGCAGGCCTAGTCAACATAAAGGCTTCTCCGCAATTCATGGTAAGAAAGAGCAGATCCTTCGCCGGGGATCTCCCAAGAAAAGAGACCATTCCATTGCTGGCTCAAGTTCTAGGAGTGAACGTATTTCTCAGAATGTGTTCCCATCAAGTAAGAGAACTCATACTGATAGGCGACGTGATTCATCTGACAAGGACGGTCTGGTGGGGTCCTAGAACCCACCCAGTACCCGTAAATGAGGATCCTGGGTTGGAACTGTCGAGGGATTGGGAATGACCTCACAGTTCGACGCCTAGAGGAGATACACAAGAAGTATCGTCCTGGCTTCCTATTCCTATCGGAGACGAAAAATAGACGGGAAGTGCTGTTAGAGCAACAGAGGAAACTTGGTTATGACCGTCTGGTAACCGTTGAGCCCATTGGCTTTAGCGGTGGTTTAGCTTTATTTTTTATGGATGTTTTTGATGTTGTTATTTTATTTTCGGACAACCGTATGTTGGACGTTGAGGCTACTTTGGATGGTTTTAAAGTTTTTATCACTTTTGTTTACGGAGATCTTGTACAAGATCGCAGACAATTAGTTTGGGATAAATTGGCAAACATTTCACTCGACCGTGTTGGGCCTTGGTTTATGATTGGTGATTTTAATGAAATTATGAGCAATGCCGAAAAACAAGGGGGACGAGTTAGACCGGAGTCTTCTTTCCTTCCTTTTCGCCAAATGATACGAGATTGTGGAATGCTGGAATTTCCTTACACTGGGAACCATATGTCCTGGGTGGGAAATAGAGGCAATAATCGTACACGTGTGCGATGTCGTCTAGACCGAGCTCTAGGTAATGCGGATTGGCGGGAGCGGTTCACACATTCGAGTGTCCAGTACCTCCGGATGTGGGGTTCGGATCATAGGCCAGTTATTGCGAATGTCCTTTCGAAGCCTTTGCAATTGCGGAAGGCTTTTAGGTTTGACAAGCGTCTGCTTAAGAAGGAGGGTTTTTCTGAGTTTGTCAAGCATAGTTGGGATACGATGGGTCCGGATATGGATATACGGACGAAGATCCGCACATGCAGGAAAACCATTGTTTCCTGGAGTAAGGCAGATCGGTTAGCTTCGGAGCATTCTGTTGAGGAGCTCAAGGATAGGGTGGACAATCTCCATATGTCGGACAGTGCCTCTTCTGAGGAGATAGCAGTGGCTACATCGGCTCTTCACGATGCTCTAAAGGATGAGGAGTTTTTTTGAAGACAGAAGAGTCGGGACCTGTGGCTTAAGGAAGGCGATCGAAATACGAGTTATTTTCATGCGGCCACGAAGCAGCGCCGAACGCGGAATAAGATTGTCCGCCTAAAGAATGAGGCAGGGGAGTTGATTGAAGAGGAGGAGGATATTGTGGCCATTGCCACAAGATATTTTCGAGAGTTGTTTCAGACATCTGGACATTTGGCTATTGAGGAGATCCTGGGGGTCGATCCAACCAAGATTACTGCGACGATGAATGACGAGCTCACGAGACCGGTGTCTGAGGAAGAGGTACGACGAGCGCTTTTTGCTATGCACCCTGAAAAGGCCCCGGGGCCGGATGGGATGACTGCGCTTTTTTATCAGCATTTTTGGGATACAGTGAAGCGAGATGTGATCCTTATGGTCAATCGGTTTTTTGGTAGAGGGTATCGTTGTGCCTGGTTTGAATGAGACAAACATATGTCTAATCCCTAAAAAGGACATACCGGTGGAGATGAAGGATTTTCGGCCCATTAGTCTTTGCAATGTGGCCTATAAGATTGTTTCTAAACTGCTTTGCCAGAGATTGAAACGGATCTTGCCCAGATCATTTCTGAGACCCAGTCGGCCTTGGTCGCTGGAAGGCTTATTACTGATAACATCTTGGTTGCTCAAGAGATGTTTCATGGTCTCCGGACAAGTCCTGCAGGGAAACAAAAGCGCATGACCATCAAATCGGATATGAGTAAAGCCTATGATCGAGTGGAGTGGGATTTTGTTGAGGCAGTAATGCGTAAGATGGGATTTGCGGAAAAATGGATCGGGTGGATCATGCAGTGTGTGAAGTCGGTGTCATATCGTGTGTTGGTCAATGGTCAACCGCGGGGCCATATCATGCCTGCGCGAGGATTACGCCAAGGAGATCCTTTGTCTCCTTTTATCTTCATCATGTGTACGGAAGTGCTCATTGGTCTTCTAAAAGAGGCGGAGTGGAAGGGATGCATAACCGGGATGCGAGTAGCGAGAGCTAGTCCTCCAGTGTCCCACCTTCTGTTCGCAGACGACAGTCTCTTTTTTTGCAAGACGGAGCCCCAGGAATGTTTGGAGATTTTGAGGATTCTAGAGGTGTATGGGAACGCTTCGGGTCAACGAGTTAATTTGGAGAAATCTTCGGTTCTTTTTGGGAAGAATGTCCTGGAAGCTGTCCGGCAGGAGCTAAAGACTGGTTTGGGTATCCAAGCTGAAGGAGGGTTGGGAACCTACTTAGGTATCCCGGAAGACTTGAGTGGTTCTAAATGTAAGGTCTTTGCCTTCATTAGGGACCGCTTGCAGACCCGGGTGAATATGTGGTCCTCTAAGTGGCTCTCTAAGGGTGGTAAGGAGGTTCTAATTAAAGCGGTCGCCCTAGCGTTGCCAACTTATGTGATGTCGAGCTTTCTCTTGCCTCTCGAGACGTGTGATCAGATTACGGGTGCGATAGCGAGATATTGGTGGAGTTCTGATCCGCCTCGCAGGGGGATTCATTGGGCGACCTGGGACAAGTTATGTGCTTCTAAGGCGGAAGGGGGTTTAGGGTTTCGAACTCTCCATGAGTTTAATTTGGCTCTTTTGGCCAAACAGTTGTGGCGACTCATTAGGTTCCCACATTCTCTTCTTGCGAGGGTACTCCAGGGGCGGTATTTCAAGTATACTTCTCCTTTAAAAGCCCCGGAGGCGGCTAGTCCTTCTTATGGATGGCGGAGCATAATGGAGTCAAAGGCTTTGTTACTTTGCGGATTGCGTAAGAAGATTTGTTCTGGTCTTACTACCAGTGTGTGGGAGGATCCTTAGATCCCGACGAGCCCGGCTAGGCCGGCAAGAGCTCGTGTCCCAGTGGTACATCCATTGATGGTGGTCAGTGATTTGATAGATAGGGACTCCCTGCAATGGGATCTCCGGAAGCTTGAGCAGTTTGTCGAGGCTGGCGATATTCCCATCATTCGAAGCTTACCTATTGCTCGGTCATTCCACAGGGATGAGTTCTGCTGGCAGTTCACCAAATCGGGCCAATATTCGGTTCGCTCTGGCTATAAGGTTGCGCGTACCATTGCTATGGCGGAGGAGGCTGTGGGTCAGCCGAGTCTCGATGCTTTGAAGAGTTTTGTATGGACGGTTAGTGCGCCGCACAAGATATGTCATCTTATGTGGCAAATGTTGGCGGGGTATTTGGCTGTGACTCATAATTTGGTGCAGCGAGGGATGCATTGTGCGGATCTTTGTCCACAATGTGACGGTCCTGAGGAATCTATTGTCCATGTTTTTTTCCAGTGCCCTTTGGCCCTTCAGGTGTGGACTTTAGTTCCTTCTTTGGTGCGACCAGGTGTGTTCCCGACGTCCAGCGTTTATAGCAATATGGCTTTTCTTTTTTGGCGGGATGACAGTCACCGTATGGATGAACATGCATCCTATCCCTTGATTTTGTGGTCTATTTGGAAGGCACGTAATGAGAAACTCTTCCAGGGGGTTTCCAGTGAGGCTTCGACTATTCTTAGTCGGGCTATAGCAGATTGGCGCGCGTGGGAGCGGGCCTGCGAAGTGCCCAACTCACAGGAGGTTCGGGTCTCGAGTACGCAAACCTTATGTTTGCGTAACATTTGCCTAGTTGATGGCTCTTGGAAGGCGTCGGATACTTACAGTGGGCTAGGTTGGGCGCTGCTTGGAGTAGATGGGGAGTGCACCTTGATGGGGTCTCGTAATCAGTTTCGGAGGCTTTCCTCCCTACACGCGGAGATTGAGGCCTTGGTTTGGGCAATGCAGAGTCTGCCGGCCCATTTAGGGGTCCAGGAGTTCGCTACTGACAGCTTGGAGGTTATCAGTATGATTGCGACACCGGGTGATTGGTCAGCCTTTGCGACGGAGCTCCAAGAGTTTGAAAGAGCGAGACGTGCTTTCGCGTCTTTCAAGCTAGTCTACGTCCCACGAGAGTCAAATTTGCGAGCTGACCGTTTAGCTAGGTTGGCTCGACTTCATTTTTCTTTGTTTTCGTTTGTGGGTTGGTCTATTCCGGTGTGGCTTGCTGCACCGCCTCAAGTTCCTTGAGTAATAGATCAATCTTTTCGTGTCAAAAAAAAAAAAACAAAAAATCTCTCATGTGCTGCTCATTCAAATTGTAAAATTCATATATATCATTTTTAGATATTAAATATTTATATAAACATAATATTAAATAATAAAAATTAATAAAAGTATAAACAAGCCGCAACATAATGCGGATATATACCTAGTAATGATAAAAGACTACTAAATTAGTCTCTACACAAATAAAAAAGAAATTTTCAGGAGAAATTTTTTAGGAAAAAATGAGGATGGTCAATTAGTAAAAACATGGTTTTCTCATATTTATGAATTTTACAAATCTAATTTTAAAAAATAACAAATAAAACTCATATTTAGTTTTTTTGTTGCAACATATTCAGTTATTATATATGAAAATTTTATTTTACATTTGTGAGTAAACATAAAAAATATGTCATCAATACTATTAAAACAGAAACACAATCTCTGTTTACATTTGTGATATGCACCTTTTAAAATCATGTCTTAAAAAAAGTATTCCCTAAATCTTTATATATATAACAAATTTTATTACCAGTGTGTGGGAGGATCCTTGGATCCCGACGTGCCCTGCTCGGCCGGCGAGGGCACGCGTCCCAGTGACACATCCATTGATGGTGGTCAGTGATTTTATTGATAGAGATTCGAAGCAATGGGACCTCCAGAAGTTAGAACCGTTTGTGGAGCCCGAAGCTATTTCAATCATTAGAAGTTTTCCTATTGCACAATCGTTTCATAGGGATTAGTTTTGCTAGCAGTTCACTAAATCGGGGCAGTATACGGTTCGGTCTGGCTATGCAATGTATTTGGAGGAGGTGGAAGCTGCACAACCGAGTCTCAATGCCCTGAAAAGTTTTGTGTGGAAAGTTGATGCTCCGCACAAGATTCGTCATCTTATGTGGCAAATGTTGTCTGGTTATCTGGCTGTTTCTCATAACTTGGTGCAACGAGGGATGAATTGCGTGGACCTTTGCCTACGTTGTGGAGCTCCTGAGGAATCAATTTTTCATGCATTTTTTAGCGTCCTTCTGCGATTCAGGTGTGAGATTTAGTTCTTTCATTATTACGACCAGGCGTGTTCCCATCATCCATCGTTTATAGCAATTTGGCTTACCTTTTCTGGCGGGATGGTAGTCAGCTTATGGATGAACATGAATCCTACCCATGGATTCTGTGGTTTATCTGGAAGGCGCGCAACAAGAAACTCTTCCAGGGGATTACAAAAGAGGCTCCAGATCTTCTTAGTCGTGTTATTTCTGAATGGCGGGCGTGGGAGGCGGCTCGTGATTTGCCGACCTCGCTGGAGGTCCCGGACACAAGTACGCAAACCTTATGTTTGCATAACATCTGCCTGGTGGATGACTCTTGGAAGGCGTCGAACATTCATACTGGGATGGGATGGTCTCTGTTTGGAGTCAATGGAGAATGCACCCTGCTGGGTTCTCGCAATCAATTTCGGCGAATGTCCTCTCTACACTCAGAGATTGAAGCTTTGATTTGGGCGATGCAGAGCATGGCGACACACTCGGAGGTTCAAGAGTTCGGCACTGACAGTCTCGATGTTATGAGTATGACTGCAAAGCCTGATGACTGGCTAGCTTTTGCGACAGAGCTTCAAGAGTTTGAGAGAGCGAGGAGTGCTTTTCCGTCGTTCAAGCTAATCTACGTTCCACGAGTGTCAAATTCAAGAGCAGATCTTTTAGCTAGGTTAGCTAGACTTCAGCCTTCTATTTTTCGTTTGTGGGTTTTTCTATTCTGGTGTGGCTAGCTGCACCACCTCAAGTTATTTGAATAATTGAAGAGTCTTTTTGTGTCAAAAAAATATAACAAATTTTATTCATATTCTATTTTGAATGATAACATATTATAATAAAGAATTCATTTAAATAGTATAAATGTCTAACAATAAATATCCTATATCCTATGTTTGAGACTCCGATATTAACTCCCTAATATCTTTTGTAGTAATGATTTATTTTACAGAACATAGATAGTTTTCAATGCAAAGATACTGATTGATTTATTGTATTCTTTTTATGATAATTGAAAAAATCTTCCAGAAAATCTTTTATGGTGCGGGTTAATCTCTAACATCAATGTTAGGAAATTTAAATTATGAAAATTTTAAATATAGGAAATTACTAAGTATTTATTAAAATATTCATATTAATTCGATGTTTAAAATAAAAATTATGTATTCTTTAATAAAAAAACCAGAAAATGTTAATATAAATGAATTGAATTTATAATTGTATCATTATTTAGCACATGATATAAATATAAGGTAGGAAAAACTCATTTTCATTTCGAAACTGAGTCAACAATAAATATCATTAATACATTTAGTAATAAAAATATTTGTTTTAACTATAGTTCATCTATATTATTAAAACTCACTTCATCTTTCAATTTCTTTTTGTATTACATAATATAAAAAATATATCCCGCGCTTTGAAAGCGCGAATCAAAATCTAATCTATACTATTCAAATTGAACTACCAATTTAAAATTAACCTTGTTATCATGTGATATATTATATAAAATACCACTCTATTTAAAACTAATTATAGTAATTCATTAATTACATTTTAGTCTTTTAAATTATTCGAATATTCCATTAAATTTATCCCAAAATGTTCATTGTGATATATTAGTCAAGATTTAGTTAACAACATATAAAATTTAATTAAAGTGTATCTAAATTATTAAATTAAAAATAAAATATTAAGCTATACGAATACAAATTGTAAAAACCTTTTATAAAATTTATAAAAATTTAATATATAATATTTATATATTTTTAAAAATATCCGCGCGGTTGCACGGGTAAAAATCTAGTTATACTTAAATTATAATACTTACACCTTGACTACTCGGACAACCACCTAGTTACATTTATTTTTTAGCCCATGCCTATTTTATTTCTTTTATTTTTTTCAACTGATTTCATTTATTTACATTCAGTATCTTGTGTTTTACTTCATGTGGGTTGCAAAATCTATTCACTTATTATTCACTCCCACGCACAAATTTATTAGTTAATTTTCTTTGCTTTTGTCATCGTATAGTCTTTTTTTTGTTGGCCTTGACACTATTTATAGATTCGTAAATAATTCATAATTTTCCGAACAATACCATAATTTCTTAACAACAATATTTTCTTGTGATCTTGAAAATATCATATATGATATATTGTGTTCTTGAGGAATCTACAAAAGTTTAAGCATAATTTTTTGTAATCTTGAGAATATAAAAATTAAATACTAGATTTATAATTCTTTAGAGGTTAGTGTATTTAATTTTTTTGTTAACGAACTGTTTGGAAAATTACTTATGATTTTAAATTAATAATTTACAAAGATTTTAGAAAAGAGAAACATTGTTATGTTTTTTTTCACATATTCCTCTATTGTTTGGATTCAATTCAGATTTTTTATTTGATTTCTAACATTCATGTTTTCGGTTTGTGATGAGCAGTTATAGAGAGGTAGAGATCACAGATAAAATGGAAGTACCAGAAATAACGGAAGAGCATGTGCCATTTTTGATGGAGGACTCATGTTGTATCTTCAGAGTTCCTCCTCTTCTCATAAAGACCAATCCCGACGTATTCAAACCTCATATAGTGTCTATTGGTCCGTACCACCACAACAAAGACGACAAAAGTTTGCAAATGATTGAGCAGCATAAACCTCGGTTTGTTGAGTTATTCTTGGAACAGGCAAATAAAGATGGTCGATCTCTACCGTTTAGTACTTTGGAGAGAGAGTTTGTCGAGTTAGAAGTAGACATAAGAAGCTCTTATTCTGAGCTTCTTGAGTTGAATACGGAAGAGCTTGTGAAGATGATGATTCAAGATTGTTGTTTCGTTTTGATGCTTGTCCTGGTGGTGACAGGACAAGTGCCTTTGAAGAACCCTAAGGACACCATCTTTACCCTTCCTAGTGATGTCAAATTGGGCCGCCCGCGTCCAAGTAGCCCAATCCGCGGCGTTTTTTTTCTTTTACTGTCCGTGCGGGCCGGACCGCGGCGGGCGGCGGTACGAAAGTTAGTGCCCATGCCCGTCCCGTGTGTTTTTCGCGGCTCTGCGGGTCGGCCCGCGGTCCAATCTAGTTCAAATGCTAACAAAGTCGTTTTTATAATTATTTATGATTATATAATGAGTTAAAACTCTAACATTATTATTATCATAAATGAACTTATTAGAGAGTCTTAAAAAACGACTTTCAAAACAACAATTATAGAAAATAAAGTTCTGAAAATGTCTAACCTGAAAGCAAATGAAACAAATCATCATCAATATGCAAGAGTTAAACCAAATCTAAATCAAAAGAAATTATTCATGAAATAAAAATCAATGCTAAAAGAGAACTTCGAAGCTAAAAGAGGATGCGAGATTCTGTACTTGTTGAGGACGCGAGATCCATTGTTAAAAAAGGACTCCGAAGCTACAGTCATGATAGGAATATTAAGTACATCGCATGTCATTGAAGATAACTCACAAAATCTACGAGAGTGTTTTTTAAAATACTGCAGGATGTCAAAACTCTCAAAATTTGTTACGTCTAAACAGTTCATCAAGATATACTTTAATCACATTTTATAATCATTCTTTTTAACAAAAATACATATCCGTTAGAAAAAGTTATTGCATAATATTTCTTTGGAAAGTAACAAAAATTGAATTTTTTAAAAAAATACATAGAGAGATTAATACTTTATGAATCTCGCTTTCACAATGATAGTGTCGGTTTCGTTCCACTAGTTTCAACGGAAGAAGACGATGTTCAAGTCTTGAAATTGTTCCCTTGAGCATTATTACGAGTCTATCTATCGGAGAAACTGAGAGATTTCAGAGAAAAAAATAATTGTTTTGCGGTCTATTTACGGCCCGCAAACCCGCAGCGGTTGGCCCGCAATAGTCCTGCAGACCGCGCGGACAATGCCCGATTGGCCCGCAAAATTTTGGACTTCTTTTTGAATGCCCAAACCCGCCCCGCATCAGGGCTACTTGGACCAAGCCCGCGGAAAACTGCCCAAATTGACATCTCTAACCCTTCCTTGGATTATCCCGACTCTTCGAAGTGATCTACTGCTCATAGAGAATCAAGTGCCTAATAAGCTTCTCGAGATGCTCTTTGGAAAACTAGGCTTCCCGTATTACAAGAACCTTAACATATTGATATGCTTCTTCTTCGAGTCTTCAATGGGGCAAATCCCAACACAACTATTTCACAAGATGCGTGACTTTCAGACTACTCATCTTCTCCACTTGGTTCGGGAATTATTAATCCCTGAATATTCTCACAAGATCCCTGGGCAGAGCCATTATGGAGAACCCATCCAAGAATTTATTTTGTCTGCTAAGAAGCTGCAACTACAAGGTATAAAGCTAAGAGCTAAGGAAAAAAGCGTGAAGATTCTCGACATTGGGTTTGAGAAGAACTTGCTTTCGATACCGTCTATCATCTTAGACAAATTCATGGGGACATTTATGTTGAACGGCGTTGCATTTGAACAATGTTTTAGGGTATGTGGGAATGAGATAACAAGCTACATGATGTTCATGGGATTTTTTATGAAATACAAGGATGATTTTGTGCTTATTTGCAATGAGAAGATCGTACAGAACTGTTTTGGTACAGATGAAGAGGTGTCTTACTTTTTTAAAGATGTATGCAAAGGTGTAGTGTTCAACTTGTCTGAATGCTATTTACAACCTGTATATGAAGGAATCAAGGCATACACTTCGAGAAGTAGCACCCAAAACTGCGCGAAATTCAAGCGGAGTTATTGGAAGTCACTAGTGACAGTTATATTTAGTGTTGCTATGATCTTATTTATCTTTGTCGCTTTCGGACAACTAGGAGTTTCTATAGCTTCCTACAGTAATGATCTAAAAGACAAAGGAACTAATTGCACTGTAGTCGTTGCCCTTCCTCCAAAACATCCGTAGAAACCCCTGTTAGTGACTGTTGCGTTAAAGATGTGTTTTTTTTAAAAAAACTTTTGCAATTATATTAGATTTCATTGGTAAAGCAAATATAATATAACATGTTGTCTATGATCTTATATGGATATTCTTGAAGCTAAATATATGGCTTTTATGTCTCATGTTTACACTCTCTACAATTACCCGACTCTCATGTGTCAACCAACATAAATCTTTCCACAACTGAGCATACATTTTCAGGTTAAAACGATAAGATATAGAATGATAGAAGCAAGATCAAACAAACAATCACAAAAGCCCCTTACTAATACACATTCTTGGATTCAGCTAAGCCCAAAAGAGTTTTTTTTTTGTCATCAAGCCTAAAAGAGCTGAAGCACACACATAGACCAAGATATTGACACGAACACTCAAACCCAACATTACAAGACATTCAAGCCCACTACTAGTCCATGTAATTATGTTTAAGCAAGTTAATTCCTATATAAAGTTATGTAATGAATATCCATGTCATTATTGTAGAGAGTTGCTTCTTTCCTTATTAAATTAAAGAATCGTTTGATTCTGGTGCTGCAAATTAAGCGTCTCCTCTCTTTATTTTCTTGCACCTAAATAAAGCTCTTTATGAGATATTCTATTTTGCACTATCAATAAGCTTTTATAAGCAGAAACCTACTTATTTTTGCATTTGCTATCACAAGAGAGGTTGTACTGTTATTGTAAATAGTTCCTAAAAACACAGAGCTGAAACAAATAAAGGTCTCAGAATCTTACAATAAAAACCAAAAACCTTCAACTAAAATAGTAAAGTACCCATGAGAAGGGGCTTTGTTCTGGTGTTTGGATACTTGAGCTTTGTAGCCTCCAATTCTCACATTGCAAGTGATTTTATAGTTCTTACCGACCATCTAAACATTACGTCAGAGGTTATGTAGAGCAAAATATAGGTGATTGGAGCATATTGCCTTTTCGTAGAGATGATAGCACCCGACTTGTTTGTTGCTATTGGAAGATGTTCTTAGTCTCCTTTGACATTCTTAGCTTTCCATTGCTATATAAACTAATACGCTTTATTGATTCACATTGGTTTAGTTAATAGTTAAGTCCTTCAAGAAACTGTGCGACTTCTTGATTCTCTACAGAGCGGTCACCGCACAAACAACTTTCGAAAAGCTTTTTGAAGCTATTGATTGAGTAGAAACTTCCTTCTCTTGAATATTTGAGCATTTGTCAATGCTGACTCATGTATTTTTTTGAACTGATAGGTGTTGAGTAAGCTTCTTTGTTTAGTGATCAAGAAGATTCTTTGTTTTGACAAGATCATCATTGAAGTCTTCTCAGTGCTTCAACACAGAGACAAAGTCATAGTGCATAGCCTTTCGTGTTATACTGGGAAAGGCTACGATGGATTTTATTATAAAATAAAGTGTTAATTACTTAAACTAACTCTATAAAACATGTTTATTGCTAGAATAACACATGTTTACTAGACTAACTTCTATCTTTTTACAAAAGACCATTAGACCTAAATAATCATTTTAATAACACTAATGCCATTTTAATTAGTTTAAAGATTAATTAAATAAAAAATTAATCTTTTCTTTCCCACTAAAAAAAATCTAGTAAACCCTAAAATAATAATATTTGTTGACAACTAAATCAAAAAAAAAAGTCGTTTTCTTCTCCTCTCTCTCTCAAACCGCCGCCAAAATCACTTCTGTAAACGGCGATTTCTGCTCTACAACCGCCGGCGATTTCGGCGGGCTCATATAATCGCCTGAATTGTCGTCCTGCTCCAGTCCTGCACCGGCGATTCTCGTTATCTCTTCTCTTTGCACGACGTTTCCTCCGTGCGTTGTCGTCTCTCCTCCCCGGCGTCGTCTCTGTGATGTTCGCACGCCAGCGTTCTTTTCTCCTTCACGCAGGCATCCTTTGCTCCTTCACGCCGCCGTCCTCTGTTCCTCAACGTCGGCGTCGTCCTCTGCTCCTACATCGAAGAAGGTAACTGCTTTGTTTAGCTTAGCTACAGATTTACAAATAAATCTATGATGTTTGCATAATTATGATAGATTTGTTTGCTTGGTTACTACTAATTTGTTTATGTAATGACTACAAATTTATTCTGCTCCGCAACGCCGGCGACTTCGACGAAGGAGGTAACTGCTCTTCATAGTTACATATTTGTTTACTTTAGCTACAGATTTGTTTACTTTAGCTACAGATTTTTAAA
>OVAN01007680.1:0-19311 GCA_900406275.1 Anastatica hierochuntica | reverse complement strand
ATCGAAAATATTTGGAAAAAATTTGGGAATGAAGAATATTAATTATTGTATTTGTTGTTTTCAAAATTAATTATTGTAATTTTAAGTTTAGTTATGCAATTAATATAATTATAAATTTCTATTATTTGTTGATTTTTTTTTTTTTGCTAAGGACTCCTACCTGGAATCCACCAATGGACAAGCTTTTAGGATAGGAGTCCTTAACTATTCAAAAAAAAATTGTTAAAATAATGCTAAGGACTCCATCCATGAGTCTGGAGATGCTCTAAGAGATTGTGTCAAGAATTCTACTAAATCTCCCATTGGAGATCATAACAAAATCTCTTACTTTTATTTACCCCAGAACATGGACATAGCCGTACAACTGCACCCTCTCAGTAAATTACCAAAATACCCTTTACACTTTCCATTTTAGTATCAAAGCTCAAAACCCCATAAGGGTATAATCGTCTCTTAAACATTTCTTTTTTTCGCGCTTCCTCCAAAACTTTTTTTTTTTCTCTCTCAACAAAAAAAAAAATCTGCAGCGTTTCTGCACAAGTACCTTCTTCTTCTTCTTTTTAACTCTCTCACCATTGTAAGCCATTTCTAGCTTTTTTCTCCTTAAAATCGAAGAACCCTAAGTGATTTTTTTCATCTTCTTCATCTCCATGCATTTCTCGAACTGATTTTCTGCAGAAATTTGCGTCGCTGAAAGATTCTTCACACGGTTTCGTCTTTGAATCGTTGAGGTAAACGAAAATTTTCTACGAAATTTCGTCTTGTTTATACGTGAAAATCGCCTCTGATGTTGCTCTAAAAAGCTTGTTTCTCTTTTCCGGTGAGTGAGATCGATCGTTCTCCTTCAACATCTAAGATTTTTTCCGGTGAAATTTCGTCTTGTTTATACGTGAAATCGCCTCTGATTTTGCTCTGTTTTCTCCATATTTGTGAGATTAGTAAAAGCTGAGATCGTTCTCCTTCAACATCTAAGTAGCTCTTCGATTTTTTTAAGGATTTTGAAGTTTCATCTCTCATCTCACAGCTTTTTGTTTGAAGATCTTCTAGAAATCTCTACTTGCCTAGGGTTTTTGAAACTTTGTAGAGTGAAACAAACTAACGATCTGTTCTCAAAATCGAAATCGATTGATGATTTTGTGTGTTTGTGTGAGAAGCAACGGGTGCAGGGAGGAAGACAGAGAGTTATACAATGGCTCAAGATGTTCAACACTACTCTAATGGAACTATGTCATTGAGAAATCTCAAGAAAGGAGATCTTTGTGGTGTTATATTTGGATGCAAGTTCAATACTATTAAAGAATGTCTTGCTAAGAAATTGTTTGGTTAGTTTAGCTCTATGAATCTTTTGAGGTTTTAGTTAGTAGTCACCGGGTTTTTCGGATAATGAATACTTGTTTGTGATCAGGTTTACCGGCTTCTCACATGGCGTATATTCAGAACATTGATCCCGGTTTGACGCTGTTCTTGTTTAACTACAGTGATAGAACACTCCATGGGATCTATGAAGCTGCGAGTGCGGGGAAACTCAACATTGATCCGAAAGCTTGGTCTCCGAATGCGACTGATCCAAGTCCATTCCCTGCTCAGGTTTAATCATTCTTGATTACAGAACAGATTCAACCAGAAGTTGTGAAAACCGAAATGTATAACGTTTTGTGTCATAGGTTAAGATAAGAGTCAGAGTGCGGTGTGAGCCTTTGGTTGAAGAGAAGTTTCGTTCGGTTATTGCTGAGAACTATATGGATGAAAAGTTGTTTTGGTTTGAATTAGACCGAGGACAGACAAACAAGCTGCTTCGTTTGTTTTCGCCATCGCCAACATCAAAAGTTGCTGCATTAACATCAAGAAAGGCTATTTGTGCGTCTGCTTTCGTAGAGATTGGTGACTTAGGAGCAACTCGTGTTGATAAGTGGAGTAGTCTTTTCAAATCCTCCGATGATTCGAGTGAAAACAAAGGAAAAGACACAAGAGTAGTCAATCTTGGAAAAACTAGAGGATGGGAAGTAGCTGCAAAGAATGCGAATGAGCGAAAAGCGGAACCATCAATGTCACAATCTGTTGGTGCATCTTACTCATCGGTTCTAAGAAACATAACCGAATCTTCATCGACGAATGTAGTTCTATCTCAAGCAAGTAAAGGAGATACAAATCCGTCTCGAGCTTGGCCTTTACGCCAAGACAATATAATAGCACAAAGCAAGGAAGATTATACCGAGGATACATATTCAGAAATCGATTGGGACGACGATGCATCATTCTTCAAAGTACATCTTGATGGATTAAACGAGATCTTGGATGATCCTACGGATACTAAAGATGGTTTCAAGATGGTTCCAAATCATTGGGAAGATGAGAGAGTTTCTTGGGAGTTTGAAGAAAGGAACAATACCGATAAAACGCCTAGCGGATCCTCTTATGTTTCCGCGATGACGGGAGACGACATTGGAGATGACAAAGAGAAGCATTTCAAGATGGAAATGGGATCATCCACTTTGATTGATATCGTCAATGAGGTAAATAACAAATTACAAATTTTTGTGTATTACATTGTCTCTGTTTATAATGGTTTCTTTTAACTTGATAGATATTATTGGAAGTGAAGGAGTTGAAGCAAAATCAAATGAAACAAGATGAGTATATGATTTCTTTAGAGATGGATTTGGTAAAGAAAAATCAAATTCTATTTTACGAGTTTTCGAAAAAACACTTAAGAAAATCTCAAGTGTGTTTGTGTTTATTGCAGCTTGAAACGAGAAAAGAGATACTTCGACTTAAAGGAAGATATGCAAGTTCCTAAAGCATCATATGGTAAACATCTAAGAAGAAGAAGAAAAACTAAACAACTTTTAAAACTCTTTGCTTATGGATCCTTTTGACTTAGTGAGGCTTTATTGGTTTGTGTATATCAATAGATTTGGTATATACAAATTATTGGGCCGTTAGGGCCCAACAAGCTTTTTGTTAAGTACGTATACAATTACGTAGAGGCTGTTGTCATCACGGTCAGGATTTGACCGTAACAACGTTAAGGAATTTTAGGTAATCAACACGTGGGAGACATGCAAAAATGTAACTTGATCATGTTACGGTTAATGTTTATCTGTCTTAAACGTTCTAAAGTATTATTTAATCAATACATTTATATATACTTTGTAAAACTGTAATCAGAAATTGTTTGATTATTTAATATAATTTAGGTTGACAAAATATATGGCACCACCGGATGTAAAAAATAAATTTAGTTATTAAAATTTACATCATTTTTAGTGTAAAGGTAAACTTTTCATTATTTATTATTTTTTTCCCGCGCTTTTGCAATTATTTATTGTGTGTGTGGTTATCAACTATGGTAAGGATTCAATTGCTTACCCGTATAAAGAGCGTGTGTTATTTTGTTGGCTACGATTTAGACACGTGTCAATTATAGGGACGTCTACGGTCCAGCTTTCGAATTAATAAGTGACATATCACTACTCTCTCTCTCATTAAAAAAATATCAGAATTATCCAGAAAAAAGTTATAAATACCCTTTGAGAGATTTTTTCACTTTTGACAATTTAAATCCGAACAAAAATATACTAAAAGAAAAAAAAGCAGTGATATTAATCGCCAAGAACGGCGAAAAAAAAAATCGTGAAGAACAGCGAAGGAGAAACATCGAAGAAAACATTCAACTCGAGATTTTGGAGTTATCAATCTCAATAGGTATTTGTTGATTCTCTATTTTCAAAAGTTGTTTGATCGATAAGTTTTCTCTGTTCATCTTCTAAGAGAAGTTTTGTGAGTTTTTTTAAATATAATTTATAGTAAGTCTTCTCATTAGCTTGCTCCCCACGACACGGCGAAAACTTTGGGAAACTCAGTTTAAAAGAAAACTTGGAGAGCAAGTAAAAGATCCTTGGTGCCTTAATGACTATAAAATACACAGCAATTTCATTAATTTCCCTGTTCTTTGGAATCTTTAATTCCAAGTTCCATATCCAAGAAGATTCTTGACTTCTGAGTAAAGCTTCTTTTGCGATCTCTTGTAGATTAAGATGGCTGTTTATGATCATCAAACTAGTACCGAGGCATCGAAGAAGAGGAAATCGAAAGACGGTATAACAGTAGCTGAGAAGCTAAAGAAGTGGAAAGAGTACAATGAAACGCTCTCGGCTTCGGAGAAACCGAGAAGGAAAGTTCCTGCGAAAGGTTCGAAGAAAGGTTGTATGAAGGGTAAAGGAGGACCAGAGAACTCACATTGTAGTTTCAGAGGAGTTAGGCAAAGGATTTGGGGTAAATGGGTTGCGGAGATTCGGGAACCGAATAGAGGAAGTAGGCTTTGGCTTGGCACTTTTCCTACTGCTGAAGTGGCTGCATCAGCTTATGATGAAGCCGCTAAGGCTATGTATGGTCCGCTAGCTCGTCTTAACTTCCCTCAGTGTGTTGGGGTTGAGTTTAGTAGTGCGTCGAGTCGCTCTGAGGTTTGTTCGGTTGAGGATAAGGCGGTTCTTCATGGCGATGTTTGTGTGAAGCAAGAGGAGGATGTTGATGTTGATTGCGAGTCTAAGCCGTTTAGGGAAGATTCTGATGATACCAGGCCGAGCAATCATCGAGATGGGGAAACCGTAGTGAAATACGATTGGCTGACTGAGTTTGAGCAGCAGTATTGGAGCGGAGTTTCAAAGGAGAAGGAGGAACCGAAGGAAGAGGAAGAAGAAGTGATACATAATCAGCCGCGGACGCAGCCCGATTTGCTTACTGTTGCGGATTATGGTTGGCCTAATGATATAGAAAATGAGCAGAGCTTTTGGGACTCCAATGAACTCTTTAACATAGACGAATTCCTTGGCGATATAAACGAAGGCACGTTACCAAGTCCGAGCCAGTATCAGAACCAAGTACATTCCGGTGGTGATGATTTGCATCCGCTCCAGCTCGAGCCACACGATGGTGGCGAGTTCTTCGACTTAAGTTCCCTGGATCTTTGACAGTACCGAGCCAATGGTCACTACAACATAAGATCTGATCATGAGAAATATTGTAACTTTCTAGTCTTGACTCTTTCCTTGGAACATGAGGTGTTGAATCTCATCTATTGAGTTGATATATAGAGATTGTACAACAAGTGTGTTACATAATTAACAGAAGATAACTATAATTTACGATGCGGAATCTAGTATTCAATGAAAAGAATTTAAGGATAAAATAGCTTAGCAAAGAGAAGTTCATTCCAAGTATCTTGAAGACCAGGTAAGCACCAATGTATACAATCTGAGTAACTAACCGGATTCGCTAGCTGCTCTTTCGTCAATGGGCTCCATTGCTTCTTGTATATCGACGTGTGTGCATCTTTTCGGTAGCCTGAAAGTTGTGTAATGTTCAATACTGTCACCGGGAAATCAGCTTTCCGGTCTAATTCTTCTCCAATCACTTTCATTAACGTTTTGCTGCAGTCAGATGGCCAATGGTCCGTGTCTTGTATCGGCGTCGTTTGATTGTAACAATTCTTCCCTTGCTCGCCTCCCCAATCCTCGCTCCTAACAATAGAGGAAGAAAAGATGAAACCTTTATATTCGATTATTTATCCCGACTAGAGTTCTTAATCTTTGTCTTCATGACTCGAAATCGCGGAAAGATTAAGAAGTTACGAACTTGTAATGAGTAGGCGACATGGTTGCAAAGAAAACCCTCGTCTTGGACGGATCCATATTCTTCTTCACCCATTTGACCATAGTCTTTAGCGCCATTCGATAAGCATCTTCGCTCTCCATCTCAAGAATTCTCTTGTTCTCATCCTTAAACGAACCTTCCCTTCAAATAAAAACAGTCAAGAAACAATCATATTATTTAGTATTTGAGCATACTCTATATTTAGCAACAATGTTTCATGATTAGTACATACAAGATCTTCATTTTGAAACCAGTCCTCCACCACAAGTAAGTGTTGAACACAATCACATCAGCGCCTCGCCAATGCCTACCGTGTTTGTTGATCGAGTGTTTCCTCACAACTCGATCTGAAACTCTATGGATTGTAGCGTTATCCGAATTGGATTCAAGAAGAAACGGCGCCCAATAGAACTCGATAGTTGCATTGTAATCCTACACAAACATACAGCAAGAAAGATCCAACCATAAACTTATCATCCTCATACTTCAACATTCTGCTTCCACAAGACTTTCTAAATCTGAACCAAAAGCTTAAAGCAACAATGACTGATTCAACATACTTTGAGAGAGAAGACAGTGAGAGATCCAAAAGTCTCCATGGATTTTGAATTTTCTGGGATTTGTGAATGAAGAAGACATATGAGAGAAACATACATTCCTCTATTCAACGAATCACCGACGAACATCATCTTCTTCCCTCTTAAGCTCTCAAGCATCATCTTCGCATCAAACCTAAACACATCCCAAGAACAAATCCGATCTGTAAGATCAATGACCTAATTGCAGACGAAATCAAATTCTGGAAACTTTTTTTTTTTCTGAAATCGAATGAGAGAAGAAGGTTTTTGACTAACGAAGGAAGCGAGCAAGATTCCGGCTGCCATCTCCACGACTGATAATCGCTATCGGGACGGCCATGCGTGCGGCAAGTGAGCTGCGGTTGAATGTACGGACACTCCGATTCGCCGTAAAATGGCCGTGTTGATCCGTCTTTAATCCATTTCCCTTTGAACACATCGCATCCTTCCGGTGACTTCCCTACTGCAAAAGCCGGTAGTGAAGGCGGAGGAGATGACGGCGGAGGAGGAGACGGCGGAGGAGGCGGAGGAGGCTCGTCCACCACGACGAAGATTGCGGCG
Source organism: Anastatica hierochuntica (assembly GCA_900406275.1). NCBI lineage: Eukaryota > Viridiplantae > Streptophyta > Magnoliopsida > Brassicales > Brassicaceae > Anastatica > Anastatica hierochuntica. The sequence continues at coordinate 12,520 of OVAN01007680.1, read as the reverse complement.
GACTCGTGGAGGATCGTCGACGAGCGAGGCGAGCGGCGAGTCAAGGAGACGAAATCGTGGCCGTAGATGAAGGCGGCGAGTAGAATGAAAGCGAGTACGGTGAAGAAGAAGTGGGTGAGACGGCGTTTTCCACGGAGAGAAGAAGACGGTGATAATAACGGCGACGACATTTTTTTTTTAATTTTCTTTTTTATGGATTTTTTTTTACAACATTCTCTGTGTTATTATTATGGATTCTATTAAAATTGAAATTTGGAGGGTAGTGATACTACTACTAGGCACTAAGGAATGTTTAGTGATTATATTTTATGTTAATAACATTCTATATTATATACTTTATACATAATTTTTTTTGATATAATGTCGCATTTGCACGTTCCTAAACCAAACCCATGTTGTTGTTCCCCATCATTTGTCACGATATTAGATAATTTATTTTATTTCAAACTATAAAAAGTTTATAGACTTTATATTAAAAGTATTAATAAATAGAAAAGAATTGGTAGCTTTTGATCTGCAACAACAACAAAAAAAAAAAAATCAGAGAAAAGTTTATTGACTTTATATTTTTATTTATTTATTTTTTTTGGTCAAGAAAAAATAGAAAATAATTGGTTTGCCAAAAATAAAACATATTGCAAGCTTTTGTTCCTTTAAAAGACCAGAGACAAGAAAAATGAAAGAGAAACAAATTGAAAAAGAAGCTGAAAACCTTTTAAGTATTTTTACGCCACCAACTACTTATCCGACTAGACTGACTGGTTTACTGGTTTGATTGGGGTGAAAGATTAGAATCGATGTTCTGCAGGGACAGTCGTGGATCATGCGGGACAGGTTGTTACACCTTGCCCGAACTCCTCCAAATAAAAAAAAAAAAGTATTTTGAGGTAATCACATTAACTTTTTAAGGATCAAAGTGTGTAACTTTGGGCCTATAAATATTTTATCCAACCCAATAAAGAAAGCCCTATAAACCCACCAGGCCCATATAATGATTTTCTCAACCTCTAATTTCGTGGAAGCTACTATAAAAAATCATATGATTTTCATGTTGTAGCTTCACTTTTAAAAAAATAATATAAATTTCATATGATATGCTTTTTTTAATTTCGCGTACGAATAAGGAAAAAAGAATAACGAAAAGAAAATTAATAATTAAAAAAAAAACGAAGCTCATCGTCGTCTTCCTTCCGTTGACTCAAAAATGCGAGATCTTCTTCGCGCCTATTTCTCTCGAAGAACTCTCGTTTCTCTTTACAATCTCTTCCTAACACTTTCTCGTAAGCTTCTCACTTCGTTTCCTCTCTCTCTCGTCATGCCCAATTCCAACGACGGCGATGACGACGGCGCCGTCGCTGAATCCGAGGCCGTTCCGTTGCTAGATCTGACGAAGCCTTCGTTACCTATATCGTTCCCGATCAGAGCTCTTGAAGATCTGAGATCTCGATCTTACTTCGATTCGTTTCACTTCCAGTTCAATCGATCCACCGTTCCTCTCCGGCGAAACCTCGACGATTCGCCGACGAATCGCCCAAGGGTTTTAGTATGCCACGATATGAAAGGAGGATACGTAGACGACAAGTGGATTCAAGGGTGTGAGAACGAATCTGGATTCGCGATTTGGCATTGGTACTTGATGGATATTTTTGTTTACTTCTCTCATTCTCTTGTGACTCTTCCTCCTCCTTGCTGGATCAATACTGCTCATAGACATGGCGTTAAGGTCAGTGAGTCTCAAAAACATTTGGATTCTTCAAAATCCCAAGTTCGATTCTGGTGATTACAAGTTACAGAAATCTCTCAAAAGCCTTTAGATAAGAAGCATTTTAGTGAAGAAAATAGTTGATTAGGATGTGGAACTACAGATTTTGATAGTTTTGGTTTGTCTATGTTGATGAATATTTTGTGGGTGAAGTGTTTACTTTCTCGTGCTTATGGGAAATTTTTAAGGTATTGGGGACTTTCATCACAGAATGGGATGAAGGAAAAGCTACCTGCAAAGAGATGCTTGCAACAAAGGAGTCTGCTCGGATGTATGCAGAGCGCTTGGCAGAACTCGCTACTGCTCTTGGTTTCGATGGGTGGCTGGTGAGTTCTTTTTACTCGGATGAATTTGTCGATGCGAACTTTGTTGTTACTGTGAATGATTGTAACATATCTGCATCAAAAACAACCTGCAGATAAATATAGAGAACGAAATAGATGAAGAACAGATTCCGAACTTGATGGAATTCGTAAACCATCTAACAAAAGTCATGCATGTATCTACACCTGGAGCTTTAGTTATATGGTGAGTTGTTCAGAAGTTTTTCTCTGTTCCTTTCTGCAAAACCACTTTGATTTGATAACTTTTTTGTTTATAGGTACGACAGTGTCACTGTTCGTGGCAAGCTTGAATGGCAAGATCAGTTAACTGACAAGAACAAACCTTTCTTTGACCTATGTGATGGAATATTCATGAACTATACATGGAAGGTTTGCCTTTTCGTTCGAGCAATCTCTTCAGTCTCGGTTCCTTCTATATGTTTTGTCAGTGATATATAAGTGGGCGATGATGATTCAGGAGAGCTACCCTAAACTATCAGCTGAAGTTGCGGGTGACAGAAAATTTGATGTCTACATGGGAATTGATGTATTTGGCCGAGGCTCTTTTGGTGGTGGCCAATGGAATGTACGTCTCTTAAACTCTTGAGAAAACCAATAATTTTTTTGTCATGAACTTTTCTTCACTGTCTCATAAATCTACATGATAGGTAAATACTGCTCTTGATTTGCTAAAGAGAAACAATGTATCAGCTGCAATTTTTGCTCCAGGATGGGTATATGAGACTGCACAACCACCCAATTTTCATACGGCTCAGAATAAGTAGTACTTCTTTCCCCTATCTGATTGTAAAAGAAAATTGCAATTTCTTTGTTGTCTTTAAAATTTTGAATTACCATTTTGAGTTTGAGCTCACACTTTGTTGTGAAAGAAATGGTGGATCATTCATGTGTGTTTCTCTTCAGATGGTGGTCACTTGTCGAGAAGTCGTGGGGAATAGTCCAAAATTATCCACAAGTCTTGCCTTTTTACTCAGATTTCAATCAGGTAAGTTGAGATTGATCAAGTCTTTGTTCCTATCTTGTGACACTAATACTACGGTAAGATATGCGTTGATTTTCTCGGTTATGATCTCAGTTGTTGAAACTCTCTTCTTTCTTTTATTCAGGGCTTTGGTTACCATGTTTCACTCGAAGGTCGTCAGATATCAGATGCGCCATGGTACAACATTTCTTGCCAAAGTCTTCAGGTTGAGCCATCTCACTATCTTGTATATTACTGCACAGCTTTAATGTTACACCAACCAAAAACTTTTCCTTGTCACAACACAATAATTGATCCGATCTAATCTCTGTCTATGTTGTGTTTTTCACGTCAGCCACTCCTAGAGTTCAATGAAAACAACACAGATACCATCCAGGTCACCGTTGAGTGAGTTCTAATCCGAATACTATTCTCATGTTTCTTTAGGAGAGGCCCAAAAGGGATAAAAATTAATTAGACATCTGGTTGATGCATTTGATAGTGCTCGAGAGGCATCTTTCAACGGAGGAGGGAATGTCGCTTTTAAAGGAATACTCGAGGGAGATGCGTATTTCAAAGCAAGGCTCTTCAAACCCAATCTCCAGCTTTCTTCTTCCCTCATCACAATCTCCTACTCTGTAAGTCCCTCTGCTACTTGATACATCAACATTAAGAGATCTTTTTGCGTTTTTTTTAATCGTGGATGATTTGGAGTTGGTACAGGTAAAATCAGACGAAACATCTGAACTTGGAATTCTACTTTGTTTCTTATCTCCATCCCACGAGACAAAACACATACTCATGGCACCGCAAGAATCCATCCGCAGATTCAACGACATGTTCTTGCAATGTCGCATCACATCAACGCAAACAACATCCGAGTGGACAGTACACAAGACAAGCATCGTCATGGATGGCCACACACTAACTGAAATCTCTGCCTTCTGCTACAGACCAGAGAACTCGACAAAGAGACCAGAGTACTCTGCATTACTCGGCCACATCTCAATCAAGGATCATGTTGAGAACCAGCAGAAACTCGATTCTTTACCTCCAGCGTCATCGTGGGTCATCGAAGCTCATAACACAGAGCTTGTACAGGGTACTTCCGGTTCCAAGATCCTAAGGGTAAAGCTACAATGGAGACATAAAGACCTTGAAGTCTCTATGTTCCCAAGTTACAATGTGTATGCAGAGAATGTGAAACCGACTGGTCTTAAATCGAGGAAGGTTCTAGAGAAACCGAGAAGCGAGGCAGTGTTTCTCGGAATTGCTCATGCACCTGCCTATTATGTGTCAGAACTTGTAGTAGAAGAGAACGTTAAAGGAGTACGCTTTGTGGTTCAACCTTGTGCTGAAGATGGATCATATGTGAAGCTGGATGATTCTCCAAACCTTCTAGTAGAAATAGAAGGTCTCTCGTAAAAAAGATTCCTCAAACGTCGTCGCTTCGACAGAATATAAAAAAACTGAATAAAATAATATTGTATTTTTAAATTATCGTCTTACGTTAAAATAATACACGACGCTATTAATTTGGTCGAAAGGCTATTCTAGGCATACCACGCGTATGCCACAAGCCATTTCTCGCCTTTCCACGTGTCATTCGATCCGATAACCACGTCACTCTTTAACTAATCGATCGCCTTCTCTTAAAACCTCACCGTTCGCTTAACAGTTTCTCTCCGACGTCTACAGAGAATCTCTCTCTCTCTCGAGCTTAAGAAGCGATGTTGCTCAAGGCTTCTTCCACGCTGTCTCTCGTCAGCTCCGGCGGAAGCGGCGGAGGAAATCTGATTCCTCCGTCGAGAAATCCGTCGAAACTTCTGTTTCCTTCGACTACTTCTGGTGGATCTAGCTTTTCCGTTCGAGCGGCGGCGAAAGGAACGAACACGAAGTCGTTAACCGGAGTTGTTTTCGAACCGTTTGAGGAAATGAAGAAAGAAATGGATCTCGTTCCTAATACACCACAGGCTTCTCTCGCTCGCCATAAATTCCCCGATGATTCTGAATCTGCGATCAACGAACAGATCAAGTAAGTTTGTTTGTTTAATCTATAGAAGTTTCCGAATCTCTTCCTCCATTAATCAAACTATTGCTTTAGATGATTTTGCTTGTTGAAATTTTTCGTCTGCATCGAGTTTTAGATTTGTTTGGGGGATATTTTGATGATGTATCTGAATCTTAACATCTCTTTGTTTGCATTTAACATAACACAGTGTGGAGTACAATGTTTCCTACATCTATCATGCTCTGTATGCTTACTTTGACAGAGACAATGTTGGCTTAAAAGGTTTCGCCAAGTGAGTTTTCTTTAGCCTTTAAGAACCATCATCTTTGTGTCTTGGTTCGGGATGATGATCATCGATTCGTCGTCGTTGTTGTTGTGGGTCTCGAATGATGAATAGGTTCTTTAAGGAGTCGAGTCTTGAAGAACGAGGTCATGCTGAGAAGTTTATGGAGTACCAGGTATAGTTTTCAAAAACCTATCAGGTTATGGATCTTTTAACGTAGTTTCTTAATGCTCGATCCTCTCCAGAACAAGCGCGGTGGGAGAGTGAAGCTGCAGTCTATCTTGATGCCCTTCTCTGAGTTTGAACACGAGGAGAAAGGAGATGCACTGTATGGTAAGCTAATTCAAAGCTTATCGTAAGAGTATATTGTTGTGGTCTTTAAAACGTTATGTTCTTGATGAGTCTTGATTTTCGTATGAATCAGCTATGGAGCTTGCGCTATCTTTGGAGAAACTTACAAATGAAAAGCTTCTGAAGTTGCAAAGTGTAAGATGTTTGTCTTTTCATCATTAAAAGTACTAATGCTATGCTTTAAGCGAGTATCAAAAACAGAGCACACTTTCGCAGTAAATCAGATGAATTACAAATCTTTCTCATTTGTTTGATCCAACAGGTAGGTGTGAAGAACAACGATGTTCAGCTGGTTGATTTTGTTGAATCTGAGTTTCTTGGTGAACAGGTAAAGCGAAAAGATACACATGTTTTCGTATCAACATCTCATCAACACTCACGTGGTTGTTCTTCCTAAAAATCGGTTAAATAACAGGTCGAAGCTATCAAGAAAATCTCGGAGTACGTTGCACAACTAAGGAGAATCGGGAAGGGTCACGGTAAAGTTTCTTACAAACCCTAAAGATCATCCTTTAAAACTTGCGATTGTTCGTTCTTTCTTTCTTTTCGAGTGTTTGATTCAAACAATCATCCGCAGGAGTGTGGCATTTTGATCAAATGCTTCTCAACGAAGCTTAAAAGGAAACAAGAGTTTTTGCAACTTTTCATGATTCTGAGTTTTGTTCCCTAAGTGTTTTTTCTTTCTTTGGGTTCTCTTCTTTCACTTCAAACCGAATGCTTGTGAGTATCCTAATAATGTAAGTCCGTTGTCTGAGAATAAATGCTTTAATGCCCCAGTCTATCAGTGTCAACTACGTGTCGTTTTCAAGACATCAAAACGGCATTGTATTGTAACGAAGATTCTCTTTTAAATAAAACCATGGGAGTATGTGAAATGACATCAAAGCTTAAAAGCTTGATTGAAAAGTGGAAAAAATGTTTCAGCTTCTTCACCTACGCTACATTCAACTACGTGTTGTTTTAGCACATCGAGAACTGCACGACTTTTATAACGGAGATTTTCTCTTCAAAGTATAAAACAGAGCACAACATTGAGAAAACGAAACGATATTAAAAGCTTTAAAGAGTAAAGCTCTTCATCAATGGAAAATGCTTCAGCTTCCTCACAGATCAATCCACATTTCTTCAAGCCTCTTCTTCCTGGCTTCAACAGCCATCTCGTAAACTCTCTCTCTCTATGCATTCTGTTTGTTCTCTCTCTCTCTCTCACTTTTCTTCTGTTGCAGAACATTCCCCTTGCTTTCTTCTCAAAACACTTAAACGGATCAACAATGGTAAAGCTGAGATCAGACGCTTCTGATATAACCTGGGAAGTGAAGATAAATGGTCCAAGACTCACCCAAGGCTGGCTAAAGTTCGCCACAAGTCATGATTTTCGAGTCGGTGACATGGTCGTTTTTAGACTCGATGGAGATTTGTTGTTCCATGTCACATGTCTTGGACCAAGTTGCTGTGAGATTCAATATGAAAATGATGATGTCACTCAAATATACTCTGGTACGAACTCAAATCTCACAAAAACCTCTCTATAAATATAATTACTTCGTTGACCCGGTCGTAAAAATCCCTCTATTAAAAAATGAGGTCATGAGTTCTAGCTGCGTTGGGAAAGGTTCGCCAAAGGTGAATATTTTATGATCCCGCCATGAGAGGATTAGGGTCCACGGACTCTAAACCTCTGGTTATAAAAAAAAATGTAATTACTTTCTGCTCAAGTTAACCAAAGATTCTGTTTTTATTCTCATTCTGAAAGTTGAAACAGATTCAGATTCAGACAAGTACTATCAAGACACAAGAGAACCAGAATCTTCATCAGATGAATCTTATTTTGTAGCACGTGTCACCGTGTCGAATCTAAGCAAAGATGCAGTGGTAAAACATATGATTCTGCTTTCGATTTTTTTTTTTTACTTCTCCTTATAAACCCTAAACCTAAGAATGTTTTTGAATCATATATATACTCTTCTTTGTTAAACTTTTGCAGTTTCTTCCTAAAGACTTTACAAAGCCTAATGGTTTAATGAATCGTAAGTGTGAGATCATTCTATTGAATGAAGATGGCAAACCATGGAGACTAAGCTTGAGTTATCACAAAACACATGGTGGTGTTTACATCAGACGAGGTTGGAGAAGTTTCTGCGTCGAAAATCGAAAAAGAGCTAAGGATTTAGTGAGTTTCAAACTTGTGCAAGGAGGTACAAGACCTGTTCTTCAGTTATGTCTTCGAGGTTCTTCTTCTTCTTCTTCATCTTCAAGAAGCCAAGAAAGATTCTTCATCCGAGGCTCTTCTTCTTCTTCTTCTTCATATTCAAGAAGTCAAGAAAGATTCTTGACATTAACTCTCACATCATACAATCTCAATAAGCATAAGTTGGTGAGTTTTTATTGCATCAAATCATTCAACATTGTGTGAGAGTTTTTGTAATGTTTTTTGAGTGTATATTGCAGTGTTTACCGGCGACATTTGTGAAGGCGAATGGTATACAGAACGCGAGGAAGATAACACTTGTGGATAGGTATGGTATCAAAAGGAGAACTAGTCTTAAACCTGATACCAACTTTGGAAGATTGAGACTAGGAAAAGAGTGGAGAGAGTTTTGTGAAGTTAATGGAGTGAAGAAGGTTGGTGAGTCTTTCAAGTTGGAACTCATCAAGGAAGAAGAAGAAGAAGACACAATGACATATCTACTTAAGTTTTGTTCCAAAGTATTTAACTCTCTTTGAGTTTGTTTTTTTTGCTACTTGTAGTATCTACTTGCATTGTGTTTCAATTTTTGTATCCATGGCTTTCTATGTTTTGATTCACTAGGAAGAAGTAAAATCAGGAGTGGTAAAGATACTAAACATTGTGATGAGACAAAGGAATTGAGGGCATTCCTTTTTTGCGAAATGACTAGATAAGAAGATATGTTGTTAAAATCGCAAGCTAAACTCGACAAAAGCAAAAGAAAACAGAGAGAAAAACACTCATATGGGGTTCTCTTTATTAATTGTGTGAATAATGTTTTACAAATTCTTAGAGCATCTCCAAAAGAACCCTCAAATTTGAAGTTTTTTGTTCTCCAAAAGGACTCTCAAATTTGAGGTTTTGAATAGTGAATCCTCAAATTTGAGGTTTCATTATTCAAAACCTCAAAACACTATTCACTTTTCTTTTTGACCCTTATAACTATGCATCTTTCCTAAAAGTCTACTAGTATTTATTTATTTATCATTTTTTGCCGTTATATAATTTTCTATCATAATATCATCTTTAATATATCTTTATAAATTTTATTATTACATAAAATTAAACAAAAATATTTAACATTCGCATTTATACAACGTTATATAACGTTTGTTGTTAACATTGTGTGTAATATTTTTGTAAGTTTTTATTTACTTATGAAAGTTTAGTGATAATAACTTGACATTATATTAGTTGAGGACTATAATGCAAAATACAAATAGTTTTAGAGACAAATTTGAAGTTTCCTTTTGGAGCATTTGACCCTCAAAACCTTATTTTGAGGAGTTGCCACCCTCAAAATGAAGTTCCCTTTTGGAGATGCTCTTAGAGCATGATTAGTGGGTAGAAATCCATTTAGGTTCTACAAAAATAAAAATATTATTATTTTAATTGTTATAATTATTCTTTATTTTTCTAATTTTATCTAACACATAAAAACAAAAAAACGAAAAGAATCAGTTCTAAAGCTAGAGACGGAACACATACCGTCTCTCTTCCTCTCTCTCACTTTTTGATTTTTTTAAAAACTGGGTTAAGAATCCTACGATGATCGTGCTCTTACACCCTAGATTTGTAGCCCAAAACCCTCCCCCTCCGATTTTTTTCTAAACTGATCTAGTTTTGGCTAAATTCGAGCCCAATGAAAGTGACTCTTCACCGGCATATCAAGAGATTTAAGCCACCTTTAAAAATAACAAGATACTATTAGGTAAACACGATGATTTGTTAAACTGATGATTTGTTAAACTGAAATAAGCAATTCGTTAAACTTAAATATTACATTTTCGTATATACTTTTACTCATTTACAAATGTTAGAAGATTTTCAAGATTCTTTGGATTTGTTAAGTTGTGATTGACATTGTGTTATTCAAGGATTTCAATAATTCTTATGATTTTTGAATGTTTTGATTCAACAAAATAACTTTAAATTTTGCACTATTTCTACTGTCATCTTACGAAGGTAAGTTCGAACCATGCATTTGTTTCCAACGAGAAGAACTATTTGTCATTAGACTACCGATGACAAAAAAAAAAAAGTTTCAATTTTTTTTTTGCAATGATTATTTTCTTGTTATCGGAAATATTCTCAAACCATAATGAATGATGAGTAGAAGAGGAAGGGAATGAAAATGGATAGTGATGAAAGGGGGTCGGTGGTGGTGGGCTTCTCACACTCTCTCTTTTCTTGTCAAATGTCTTGTCTTTCTCCATTTCCACACTCCATTTTCTAAACCCAACTTTGTGATTTATTTGCTTAAAAGCTAAAAACTATATAACTACTAATGTATAAATTCTCTTTGTCCAAATCTCAAAAAGATCTCAAAAAATTACCAAAATCTAAATTAAATTCATGATTGGATACCTACGAGATTAGACTCTAAACTCAAGAGTCAATCATGTAAATTAGCAAACAAAAAAAACTTCAATTCAACACAAATAATGAATAATAGGTCCATGCCTTTGTCCCATTGTGTTCACCCACAAAAACACTTAAAAAAAGATATATAAAAGGAAGCTTAAGAAGAGCCTAACATTTTTATTACCACAAACCCAACTAAAAAGGTTTCTTGAGAATGAGAGGGCATGAGCCAAGATCAAGCTCATCTTGTGCAGCTTGTAAGCTCTTGAAGAGAAGATGCATACCGACTTGCATTTTCGCTCCTTATTTCCGCTCAAGCGACCCGATAACTTTCGCTAAAGTCCATAAAGTCTTTGGTGCTAGCAATGTAAGTAAGATACTTAGTGAAGTTCCTGAAGAACAGAGACAAGAAACCGTTAACTCTTTGGTTTATGAAGCCGAAGTTCGTCTCAAGGACCCTGTTTACGGTTGTATTGGTACCATAGCTTCTCTTCAGAAGAAGATGCTTGAGCTTCAACATGATCTAGCCGTTGCTCGCACTCGATTACTTGCCCATTCTCGTGTCAACAACCATGTGTCTCCTTCGAATGATTCTCCTGAGCTTGCTGCTTTTCTTGATCTTGTACCGTATAGTGATTTGATGTTGCTTGACGGATCTAGTCTTGATGCTTATTTGTATGATCTTGGACAACCTCCTTTTGTATAGGGCTTATGTATGTTGCACTTGCTTAAGAGTCATCTTCGGAATCCAAATTCACTAATGTATGAATCCGAATATGCAAAATTAGATGATTAAATCCAAAAATTAGACGGTCTCTTAGTTTTTAACTAAAAAAAACTAAGAAACGTCTCTTAAAGTTATTATTTAAGAGACGTTTCTTAATTTTTTTAGTTAAAAACTAAGAAACCGTCTCTTAACCAACTCTAAGAATCCCACCCTAAAAAACCCGCATTGATCATGCTCTAAGGTAGATGATGATGAGAGTCATGGAATGTTACAAAGTCCTTACTAGTTTTGGAACAAGCGGTGTAGGCCAACGCGAATAAAGCGAAGTGTTTTAGATGCAAAGCGTCTTTGTAAGTGAGCACATGCTTATGTTTAGTCCTCTCCAAATTCTACCAAACATGAAAGATTGATAAATATGCTTCTGTGAATTTTCCTTCCTAAGGCTTTCAATAATACAACACTCTCATGTTGTGTCACCTCGTCTCCATCAAGTCACAAGAGGTCTTGTCGTAAAGATTCCGGATTGCTGCAAAGTCACATAAACAAACAGCCAAATCAATAGCTTTGGTGGGCTTTTGATCAGTTCCAAAAACTAAATTATTAAAGACACATGATTGATTTTGATCAATTGTTTCTCATGAAACCATTGATTTAAGCAAAAGACTAATTGCTGAAGAACGGCTCATTGGCAATTGCAAGCATTGATACACAAACCATCATCCATTACTAAACAGCTTCTCGCGTTTCGACGATTCGCTCATTGCTTCGCAATACTAGTAGGAAAAAGTGGTATAGCCACGAAACGTGGCTATAGTATCGTAACCTTTTTTTTGGGGCTGAATCGTGGAAAATCATTCGTATAGCCACAATTATTCACGAAAAAAGAGAGTCACGATTTAGTCACGAAATCCGTCTTGACTATAACAGTATTAAAACATCTTTTTTGAAACTATGTTAACGTAATGTAAAAAAAAATGATAACTTAAAAACATTTTTTTTAATCAGAAGATGTTTGAGAAAAGAAAACTTTAATTTTCTAAATGGGTGAAACTAAGATTTCAGAGGGAAAGTAACGTGATGTATCAAATATACATGCTTTGCTTTCTACATTCGATATTTTCTAGCTAGTTGTTCAACAATATTATGGACACAAACTTCATTTATTTAAGCTCTATAATGAGAAGCTACACTATGCCATACTTTTACACATTCTTCTTACATAATGGCTGCAACTTGCTTCGCCTACCACCTTATCGCCCCAATTATTGCACTTACCGGTATGCATGGACACAATTCCNTAGCCACTATGACATAGTGCACTTACATGTCAAAATTAGAGTTTGTTTGAATGAGAAATGGAGATACAAAATATCTTATATACACTGGTGTATAAAAGAGAAGAGTGAATTCATGCTAAACTATATGCGCGCACCGTTTCTATTCGAGTTTATTCGAGACCGGTTTGGTTTAGATGTTATTCGGGTAAATGG